>ONZH01015760.1:0-28568 GCA_900303285.1 Rhinella marina
ACCGCCATGCTGTGTCAGGCTACATATTTGGGTGGCTCACCTGCTACCTCATCTAACTTGGTCACTTGGTGGTGTCACCACCATGCTGTGTCAGGCTAAATTTTTGGGTGGCTCACCTGCTACCTCATCTAACTTGGTCACTTGGTGGTGTCACCGCCATGCTGTGTTAGGCTAAATTTTTGGGTGGCTCACCTGCTACCTCATCTAACTTGGTCACTTCGTAGTGTCACCGCCATGCTGTGTCAGGCTAAATTTTTAGGTGGCTTACCTGCTACCTCATCTAACTTGGTCACTTGATGCTGTCACCACCATGCTGTGTCAGGCTACATGTTTGGGTGGCTCACCTGCTACCTCATCTAACTTGGTCACTTGGTGGTGTCACCGCTATGCTGTGTCAGGCTACATGTTTGGGTGGCTCACCTGCTACCTCATCTAACTTGGTCACTTGGTGGTGTCACTGCCATGCTGTGTCAGGCTACATGTTTGGGTGGCTCACCTGCTACCTCATCTAACTTGGTCACTTGGTGGCGTCATCGCCATGCTGTGTCAGGCTACATGTTTGGGTGGCTCACCTGCTACCTCATCTAACTTGGTCACTTGTTGGTGTCGGTGTTAGGCTTATGCCTGCGTCCTGGGGCGGGGGATAGGACAGCAGTGCCAGGATGGGCAGTGGTGTCACCCGCAGGCGCTGATGGACTTTCGTTGCACCTAGTTGGGTTCTTTCCTTATATGTGCCAGCGCATGTGCCTTGCCCATCTTGGTCGGGTCAGCACAATTGTCTTGAGGGTCACCACCAGGCTGTTGCCCAGAATTTGGCGTAATGGTACGATTAGGCAACCTCAGAGGCATCCATGTATGCTGCCCCTGCTGTTTCCTGTCCATTTCCGTGGTGTTTCCATCATTTTCTGAGGTTTCCATGTTTTCAGGCAACCTTCTCTGTGCAGAGCTTTGGTCCGCTGCAAAAATGCTCGAGTCTCCCATTGACTTCAATGGGGTTCGTTATTCGAAACGAGCACCCGAGCATCGGGAAAAATTTGACTCGAATAATGAGCACCCCAGCATTTTAGGGCTCGCTCATCTCTAATATATACCAGTGCCAATAATGAAAACCGGCGTAGGTGTGCGTGGTGAGCTGCAGCAATTTTCTTTTATGCTAGGCGACGCCTCTAACTCCACTCAAACAAGTGAAGGTATTCTCAGATACGTGCCCCTTCCCAGTAATTTGCCTTAGGCTACTTTCACATATGTGGCGGTGATCCAGCAGACTGTTCCGCGGTATTTGTCCTGCCAATTCCCGGCGTTCTTGGCGGATAGCGGCCGGATCAGCACTGTCCCCCATTATTGTTAATGGTGCTGGCCGTTCTCCTGTTTGTGTCAGGCAAATGCTGGATCCGGAGAGATCCGATGGGCTGTTCCCGGCCGTAACAGCCCGCCAGATCTCTAGCGCTAGTGTAAAGGTACCCTTAGATATATGCCCCTTCACAGTTAGCGCTTCCTCCTCCTACACACAGACTCAAAGACGTGATCATGCTGCAGCTAATGTGTCTGGAGTTAGCGATATCAAAAATATTCCCACGATAACGATATTAATAAATTTATCGCGATAAATACCCATTTAGAAGAAAGCAACACTTGGGGCCACAAGGAGAAGACATTATACTGTATGGGGGCAGCCAAAAGGAGATATTATACAGTATGGGGTTCCTCAAGGAGACATTATCCTGGACGTCGGGGAAGGTGAAGGGACTGCTCCCTGCTTACCGTCACCCGTCTCTGCTTCCTATGGATGCAAAGACAGCTGACCACGGGACATAGCCACCCGTTCCTGGACACAGCCGCAAAAAATCCTGACTGTCCCGCCGAATCCGGGAACGGTTGGGACTGGATCTATGGTATACTAGTGCATTGTATGTGCTGTATTTATATTTGTTATGTTTGTACCTGCAGAATGTGACACAGACATCTTTTATTCATTCATTCAATGGAGTTGAATGTAAGGCCATTATGTAATGATTTTTGACAGCTGCTACACCACAGAGGAGCTCCATCTGACCTCCTCCTCCACTCCAGCGAAAGAGGACCCCACCTGCCCCCTCCAACATCAAGTCGACCCCCCCCCCCCACTTTCAGAGCTAGAAGGTAGGTAAAATAAAAAGTGTAATGGGTGGAACTTCTATCTTCAAAATATAAGCTAAATTTATGTTTTATCTTTTGTAGCTCCAACCGTCAAGGGAGATGAGGAGTTTTCCCCAGGCCCATGGGAAGACCACTCATTATGGGTGTCCAGTAAGTGCAAACCCCTAATTCACAGAAGTTTAATATTTTCAAGCCCTAGGATCATGTCACTCAACATGTTATTGATAACTAGACTGTGTACACATTCTGTTCTCCAAGTGGTTATTGAAGCAGACATACCACAATAATTTTAAAATCAAGATAGTGAAAGAAGTAGAAACTTGTGTTACCCCAAAAAAATTTAACCAAAATGTGTCATACATCACATAATATTATAGTACACTGGCAATCTCTTTTTAACAAAGCGAGAAACAGCCCTGCACCTCACATAGATCCAGAGATCTGCCCCAATTACTCTGCTACATCAAGCTGGTTACTCAAGGGTATTGTGACTAGTGTCTATTCTTCTGCATGTCAGGACTCGTGTCCATCTCTCCCTATCACAGCTCAGGACAGGAGGCAGTTGAAGATTTAAACTGAGCATGTGTGGCCTTCTCAGTGAGCAGTTCAAAGAAATAAGAAAAAAAAATGGCTCAATAAAGATACATTTCACTGAATAACTGAGTCAGTTCTAGTAGATATACAAATTATTTTATGACATGCAACTGCTAAAGTATTCAGATCCAGGTGCTGGTTTTAAAGTTTAGAATATTTTTCGTAGGACAACACCTTTAAGTCGATCATACTAATTATATTATTGTTTCCACCCCTACAGATATCCCCACTGACTTTGAGGTGGAGGCCGGCTTACGGCGTTTTGGAACCCAGCTACATGCTGCCTCCCGGCTAATTCGCGGCCTTGAGCTGGAGCTAAAGGAGGGCCTCATTCACATTGTGGTACAATTGTTCTTGTCCTGGGACTCATACACTCATAAAGCCTATGCACAAAGTGACAAGACTGCCAAAAATTACAAGGAACAGACACTCTGATACACCTTTTATTACACATAAAGGAGGGCATCAGACACACCCGTGCAAAATTAAGATTGATGGCCTACTGGTGAGCTGACCGTTGAAAATATTATGGTTGAGGGCCTGCTGGTGAACAGACCCCTGAAAACATTATGTTTGAGGGCCTGCTGGTAAGCAGACCCTTGAAAACATTATGGTTGAGGGCCTGCTGGTAAGCAGACCCTTTAAAACATTATGGTTGAGGGCCTGCTGGTGAACAGACCCTTGAAAACATTATGTTTGAGGGCCTGATGGTAATCAGACCCTTGAAAACATTATGGTTGAGGGCCTGGTGGTGAACAGACCCTTGAAAACATTATGGTTGAGGGCCTACATGAGAAAACAGTGTATCCAATACACCCTAAAAGTGTTCAGCCGCTTTACTGCGGTGGGGGAGAGAAGTGGGGGGATATCCATGACTTGTTCATCTTGATGAACGTCAGCCTGTCAGCGCTGTCAGTCGACAGGCGGGTCCCTTTGTCGGTGATTATCCCCCCAACAGCACTAAAGACCCTTTCCGACAGTACGCTAGCGGCAGGGCAGGCCAGCACCTCCAAGGTGTACTGCGCCAGTTCAGGCCATTTGTCCAGCTTGGACAGCCAATAATTGTATGACGTGGAGTCATCTCTCAGGACGCTGGTCTGGTCAGCGACATACTCCCTCACCATCTTGCGGTACAGTTCCGCCCTACTCTGCCTAACCTGTGGACACTCTGGCTGGGTTGACAAAAACTTGGCAAAGGCCTGACCCAGTGTACCCCTGCCCTTGCTGGACACGCTGCCTTTTCCTCTCCTCTCCCCTATTACTTGGCCCACTGCAGTCCGTCCCCTGTCGCTAGCAGTGTCAGATGGAAATGCTGGTAGCATTTTTTGCACCAGGGCCTTGTGGTATGAATTGACCCTTGTAGTCCTTTCCTCCACATGAATTAGACTGGGGAAATTGTCCTTACACCGTGGGTCTAGGAGGGTGTACACCCAGTAATCATTGGTGGCCAGAATGGTCTTCACGCGAGGATCGCAACAAAGGCAGCCTAACATAAAGTCAGCCATGTGAGGTACAGTCCCACAGTGCAAAACTTCTCTCTCCTCAATCGACTGACTATCCATCTCCTCCTCTACCTCCACCTCCAATTCCTCCTCCTCAGCCCATACCCGCTGAACTGCTGTCATCGAATCGCCTCGAGTCTCCTCCTCCTCTACCTCCTCCTCCTGTAATTCGCTCTGCAAAACTGATGTGAGGGTGCTCTGGCTGGCAAACAACGGACTGTCTTCCCCCATCTCTTTTGGAGGAGGAGGAGGAGGAGGTGAAGGGGGGGTGTTGGAGGAAGAGGCGTAATGTGCCGGTGAAACAGGTCCCAGCCTCAACCAGGTTCACCCAATGTGCCGTGAGGGAGATGTAGTGTCCCTGCCCACCGGTACTTGTCCACGTTTCTGTGGTTAGGTGGACCTTCCCACAAACCGCGTTGCTGAGGGCACGGATGATGTTATCCGACACATGGCGGTGTAGGGCGGGGATGGTAACGCGTGACAAATAGTGGCGGCTGGGGACCGAGTAACGGGGGGCTGCCACCTCCATGAGGTTGCGGAAAGCTTCCGTTTCCACAGGCCTATATGGCAACATCTCCAGGCTCAGTAGTTTACTGATTTGCACGTTTAAGGCTTGTGCATGGGGCTGGACAGCTGTGTACTTGCGCCTGCGGTCAAAGGTCTGCTTTAGCGACAATTGAACACTGCGCTGGGACACATGAGTGGAGGCGGGGGAGGGATATGGAGTTGCAGGGGTCCTTGCAGGGCTGGAGGCTGGAGCGTCCCGGCCACGGGCTACTAGGTCACTGACAGCATGTGACACAGGGGCTGAAGCAGCAGTGTCACCGTCACCAGCTGACTGGAGTGCCAACCACTTAGTGGGGTGTTTCTTCTCAAAATGCTTGTGCATGCTACTTGTGGTCAGGTTCTTTTTGTTGACTCCCCTTCTTATCTTGGTGTGGCACAGTTTGCACACCGCTACCCATCGATCACCCTCTTCATCCATAAAAAATTTGTTACCCATTTTCTCCTGAATTCGGAAACACCCCATATGGTAAATGTGGTAAAATGCTGTGGGGGCAGTTTAGTCTGCAGAGACTAACCAATCGGAGCACTTGCTGGCAAGGGACCACTCTGATTGGTCCCTTGCCGGCTGCCCCAGTGTCTCTGCTCTCCGGGAGAGCGGAGATTCCGGGGCTGTGACACTTTATAGTGTCACAGCCCCGGAAAGCAGTTTGGACGTCACTGTACGTCCAAATGCAGTAAATTACTTGCAATTTGGACGTACAGTAACGTCCAAATGCGCGAAGGGGTTAACTGACATAACTAAGAAAGGGACGGATGTCTCAGTGTGGTCTGATGCAGCGTTGCAAGCCTTCTCCGGTGTGAAGGAGTGCTTCTCTTCTGCCCCTATATTGGTGCAGCCAGATGTGTCACAACCTTTCATTGTGGAGGTTGACGCATCCGAGGTGGGGGTAGGAGCAGTTTTATCACAGGGCTTGTCACCTGGTAAATGGCGCCCATGTGGTTTTTTTTTCGAAAAAACTCTCTGCTGCGGAGAGAAATTATGATGTGGGTAACACAGAGTTACTGGCCATTAAGTTGACTTTTGAGGAATGGCGTCATTGGTTGGAAGGGGCGATTCACCGTATCACTGTATTCACTGATCACAAAAATCTGGCTTACCTGGAGTCGGCTAAACGACTTAATCCGAGGCAGGCCAGATTCAATTTCAATTTCACATATCGTCCTGGGGTTAAGAATGTGAAAGCGGATGCCTTGTCACGTAATTTTTCCGGAGGTAGTGATTTTGAGGATCCAAGTTCTATACTGTCCGAAGGAGAGGTGATATCTGTCTTTACCCTGATCTTGAGGCTAAGGTCTTTGAGGCCCAGGGAGATGCACCGGATTCTTGTCCCCCTGGAAAGTTGTTTGTTCCTTCTGATTTGCATCATAAGGTGTTTGAGGAACATCATTCTTCGGTGCTTGCGAGACACCCTGGGAGTAAATCCACTGTCAACCTCATCTCTCGTAGATTCTGGTGGCCGGGGCTGCGTAAGTGTGTTGAGGACTATGTGTCGGCCTGTAGTGTCTGTGCATGCGCTAAGATGACACATACTCGACCTTCTGGACCCCTACTTACATTACCCATCCCCTCCAGACCATGGACTCACTTATTCATAACTTCATCACTGATCTGCCTGATTCGTCTGGTAAGACAGTTATTCTGGTGGTTGTAGATCGTTTTAGTAAAATGGCGCACTTTATTGCATTACCCGGACTCCCCAATGCTAAAACTCTTGCACAAGTGTTTGTTGACAACATTGTGAAACTTCATGACATTCCCACTGATGTGGTCTCTGATCGTGGGACTCAGTTTGTGACCAGATTCTTGAAGGCATTCTGTACTTGGCTAGGGGTACAACTGTCTTTTTCCTCTGCCTTTCACCCCCAGATGAATGGACAGACTGAGCGTACCAATCAGAGTCTGGAGACTTACTTGAGATGTTTTGTCTCTGAGAACCAGGAGGAGTGGTCCTCGTTTTTGTCTCTGGCAGAGTTTGCCATAAATAATCGCAGACAGGACTCCACTGGTAAGTCACCATTTTTTAGTGCATATGGCTTTCACCCGCAGTTTGGCACATTTTCTGGTTCTGATACTTCTGGTATTCCTGAGGAAGAACGTTTTTTGTCATCATTGTCTTCTATATGGCGGAAAATTAAAAATAACTTGATAAATATGGGTAACAAGTACAAACGTGTGGCTGACAGGAAATGTATGAATAGTCCGGACCTAAGTGTGGGTGAGTCTGTGTGGCTGTCAACTAGGAACATTAAGTTGAAAGTTTCTTCTTGGAAGTTGGGTCCAAGATTTATTGGCCCATATAAGATCACGACCATTATTAATCCTGTAGCATTTCGTCTTGAACTTCCTCAGGCTCTGAAAATCCATAATGTTTTTCACAGATTTTTGTTGAAGAGATATGTTGAACCTCTGGAGCCATCTCCCTTGCCACCCACGCCTGTCTTGGTGGATGGTAATTTGGAATTCCAGATTGTCAAGATCATTGATTCTCGAGTTCTCCGTGGGACTCTTCAATATCTTGTTCACTGGAAGGGTTATGGATCTGAGGAGAGAACCTGGGTACTGGCATTTGATGTGAATGCCAGTCATTTGGTGAAAGCCTTTCACAGGTCTCATCCGGATAAAGTTGGGCCTGGGTGCCCGGACGTCATCCATAAAAGGGGGGAGGTAATGTCACGAACGTTCCTGCATCCGGTTGCAGGCGATCGGTTAGACTTTCAAAAGTGACATAATTTAACATGTTTTCCTCTTGGTTTGGTTGCTGTTTACCACACCCCTTCCCCTCAGCTGTTGCGGGTGTGGTGATTGTCTTTCCCTTATTTATCCCTTCCTCTCCCAGTATCCCTTGGGGTTTATACTTTCTGCTTACATTGTTGTGTGTGGTGTGGATCACGGCTGAAATCCGGTTACTGCAATGTCTTATGCTGGTTGTGTTCTGTAAACATTCCCGCACAAATAACGAACATAAAACCTAAGTGTTGTTAAAAGTACGCCACTTAACTGAATACGTACGCATGAACATACCCATACACTGCGAACATTCCTGCACAAATAACGAACATACAGTCTTGTTAAAGGTATGCTACTTAACTGAATACGTACGCATTAGCGTACAAATTATCAGATGCGTAGCATTAGCGTACAAATTATCAGACACGTAGCATTAGCATACAAATTATCAGATGCGTAGCATTAGCATACAAATTATCAGATGCGTAAGTAGAGTTAGCGTACAAAGATTTAAGAACATTTAGGAAGATTCGTATGAAGCGAATCTGAAAAGATTAGGCGGCGAATAGATTCGCTCATCTCTAGTCAAAAAGCAGTCTAACATATATGCATGTTTGTCTAGTTCATCTGCTGCGCCATTCATACTTCATACGTCTGTTCTATTATACATAGACTTATTGTACGTCAGACTCAGCATCAACGGACATTTTAATTTATACAGAAGGCACATTTATCTAGTTCATCTGCTACACCAGTCATACTTAAAGAAGAACTCCCACAAAATTTTTTCCATCTCCTGCTAGAAATGTACATGATGTAATCTGTAGTGAATGTCATTTTCTTACCAGTAGCTGAATTTTTGAGTTATATCATCCTGAGGTTTCTTATCTGTGTCATGTGACTAGGAATTAGACCCACCAACTCACACAGCACCTTATTTGTGGACAGGAAGTCTAATTTTCTGTGAATTCCTGTGGGAGCCTCACTTTCTTTCTCATAGGAATGAATAGAGAAGTGACTGGCTTGCTGTCCTGGGTCAGTTGGAGGTCAGGGAGTTGGTCACATGACCCAGCTACAATAAGAAGAGAGTGGAAACTCTCAATTTCAGCCTCTGATAAGAAAATGAAATTCACTACAGATTATATCATGCACCTTTCTAACAGGTCAGAGAATAAAAATTTTTGCGGGAGTTCTTCTTTAATCTGTTCTGTTGTACATAGACTTACCTTGCATCACACTCCGTGGTGTAATATATAGGTTTGTTTATCTAGTTCACTTGCTGTGCCATTAATACTTAATCTATTCTGTTATAGATATACAAATTGATTCATAGATAAGCAATTCAATTAGGCCCTGATTCACAAATTGTGGTGATACACCTGTCACATGTTTGTGGCGTTCTTCAACAGTAACAGCACCTGTACACATATGGTCATGCAACCTCTTCTGTTTAGGCCCATATGCAGGTTCTGCACATATTTGGTGCCAGAATCAAGCAATTTGTGGCAAAACCTTTGGCAATATGCATTAAACTTTTTGGGTATAATGCTTTTGTTGCTTTATACACAATTCACAGATAAAACCATAAAACAACCATAAGAAATTGAAAAAAAATGTGGCTGTCTAGGAACAAAACAGCCTTGTTGTTAAGGGGTTAATGTCATTGAAAATTTCACCCGTCCTGCTGCATTTACTTAAACTAAACTGTGTTGGTCACAATAACTAGCTAAATTTCTTGTCAATTTTCTTAACCTTACTCTGCACACAATACTTTTTCCTATATTTCTTGTAGCCTTCAGTGGTCATGGCATTAACCATTCCAGCATTACGTCTTTATGTGAGTTTCTGGGGCTCATACGTATGTAATAAATAATGTGGCCTATAACGGCTCATTCCTATTCTCATCACTCTCCTTCCAATTCCCTCAAGCACTGAATTAATTGGACGGATACACAGGAGGAAAGATCAATCAGTGAGAAATAGCACTAAAGGAGTAGGAGGAGATAACATCCTGAGTAGAAGTGGTCAAAAATGTTGATCAAGAATAAAAAGTGTACCACAACCTGTGCCCTGACACACACATACACAGTTATTAGACAGGTCACATGTACTGTTGATAGAGACATACAGTAGTTCATATACACATGCATTTCCTCGCATTTCAGAAATTGTATAGAAAAAGCTAAGACAGAAAACAAGAGGTAATGACTGGAGCATGCTGCATTTTGTAAAAACCCCAATATGCTAGAAAAATGCGAGCTCTGCAAGCTAAAACCAACTTAATTCATACTTTGTGATTCTGTCACAATTGTCACATGTTTGCCAGTTTTACATAAAAAGTAATTGTAGAAGCCCCGTTATGTGATGAAGGCCATGTGTGCCTTCCCTATAATCTAGTCCTGATTATATAGTGTATATTGATATGTATTTAAATTTAGTAGATATGTTTCACACATTTCTGCAAATGAAGAATGATTTGAGCAAATTTCTTTAAATTGGCTCTGACTTTGGGCTTGCTTTGTAAGTGGGCTGTGTATAAGTGGAGTTAAAAAACCGGAGTGCTGGTTCTGAGTGTGAATTTGTGGGAGTGACTGCAAATAACTGTCTAGTTTATTGCAAAGGTCTTTGTTTGTTTAGTGCTTGCATTTGGTAATAACATTTAAACCCATTTTTTTTCTCTGCTGTGTACCTGGTGAAGGGGAGTGGTTAGCAATCCCAGGTGCTATAAATTACATAGCTAAACTCTTATAGAGCTTGCTCTGACTTTGGGCTTGCTTTGTAAGTGGGCTGTGTATAAGTGGAGTTAAAAAACCGGAGTGCAAGACCAGGAGAAAAAAGTAAGGTTGGAGAGATTTTCCTTGTGTGTTAACTTGATTTGTTGTCCTCCAGCTACAGCAAACCCTAATCGCATATTTACTGTTTTACTGTACTGTATATCCCCATCTAGCAGGTGCTCCATGGACAATGCTACCAAGTGTGTGTCCTGTGCAATGTATGCATGCCTTGAAGAACCATTCATGGGTGAATACATTTGCACTAGATGCAATCACATTGCATATTTAGAAGCCCAGATCTTGGATCTAAATAAGCAGCTTGGCATACTTAGGGGCATTGAACACCTGGAGAGAGGCTTAGACCTCACAGTGCAGGCACTGGCTGGGGTCAGTGAAGAGGAGGAGGATGGAGATGGGAAAGAGCAGGACTATCAGGTCAGCAGTTGGGTTAATGTAGTAAGGAGGGGTAGAGGGAAAAGTGCCAGGGAGGCTAGTCCTGAGCTGGAACGCCCTAGTAAATATGCCTGTTTGGCTGATATTAGGGATGAAAGCCCAGGACCAGCAACACTGCAGCAGGCCGTTTCTCCTAGAAACCAGGAGGATGACCACTGCAGGAAGGATGGGAAAAGGAGAGCAGCAAAGGCCAGACAGATGCTGGTGGTAGGGGACTCTATTATTAGGCGGACAGACAGGGTCATCTGTCGCCGAGACCCTGAATGCCGAACAGTGTGTTGTCTCCCGGGTGCTCGGGTTCGGCATATCGCGGATCGGATTGACAGATTGCTGGGTGGGGCTGGGGAAGACCTGGCGGTCATGGTACACATTGGCAACAATGACAAAGTCAGGGGGAGATGGAAGGTCCTTAAAAATGATTATAGGGAACTAGGAGAGAAGCTCAAGTCCAGGACCTCCAAGGTAGTGTTTTCAGAAATACATAGTCCTGCCACTTTACACTAGTCAGACCACACATGGAGTACTGTGTACAGTTCTGGGCTCCTGTGAACAAGGCAGACATAGCAGAGCTGGAGAGGGTTCAGAGGAGGGCAACTAAAGTAATAACTGGAATGAGTGGACTACAGTACCCAGAAAGATTATCAAAATTAGGGTTATTCACTTTAGAAAAAAGACGACTGAGGGGAGATCTAATAACTATGTATAAATATATCAGAGGTCAGTACAGAGATCTCTCCCATGATCTATTTATCCCCAGGACTGTGACTGTGACGAGGGGACATCCTCTGCGTCTGGAGGAAAGAAGGTTTGTACACAAACATAGAAGAGGATTCTTTACGGTAAGAGCAGTGAGACTATGGAACTCTCTGCCTGAGGAGGTGGTGATGGTAAGTTCACTAAAAGAGTTCAAGAGAGGCCTGGATATATTTTTGGAGGGTAATAATATTACAGGTTATAGTTACTAGAGAGGGGTTGTTGATCCAGGGAGTAATTCTGATTGCCTGATTGGAGTCGGGAAGGAATTTTTTTCCCCTAAAGTGGGGAAAATTGGCTTCTACCTCACAGGGGTTTTTTGCCTTCCTCTGGATCAACTTATAGGAAAACAGGCCGAACTGGATGGACAGATGTCTTTTTTCGGCCTTATAAACTATGTTACTATGTTACTATGTAGTTTTAGGTCTAATTCAAATGAATCAGTCAAGGAACTCAATTTAGGTTCCGAGTCAATTTACCCAAAAAAGTGCTTCAATTAGCCTGAAAATTGGTATATGACACTCTGAGGTCCCTTAGGACTAGTTTTTCTCTCTAGTCTCGACGGCAATATTAAATAAAGTGAGATTGACAATGACATTTATGGCTATGGGAAAATGCATGGTTGACAGTGTTAACAAACAGTTTGCTTACAAACACATTGTCTTGTTGGATTTTAAAATGAAAAGTATTTCAAAAATTGTCCCTCATTGTGGTGAGATGGTGTTAAACACACATGGTGTTACTGGGGGAAAACAGAAGCATGTTTTGGACAAGTAATACCTTAACAGGGACAGATGCCTGCCTATATTAATACATACAGTTGGTAGTGTCACAAAAAACAATGGCTTGTTCTGAGCAAGTGTTAAAAAATTATGCCTTAATGGTGGGAGATGCCTATCCATAATTGTACTAGATTTATCATGTGTGCCATGCAGGAAGCATGTGTTATTTTCCCCAAATGCAACACAACTACAATGTCCCTGCCACTGTCGCTTACCACCTTGCCCAGTTGTAGTTGTAGGGAAAAAGCCAGCAGGATATTTGCTGCTTGATGCACTTTAGCAACTGATCCGCTGTGTGGCTTCTCTCACCCAGGCCCATCAGTTCTAAGACAGCATGGCAATGTTTCAGTTTATACGTATGATAGGAAGGGGGGGTGGTGGAAGCAAAACTGGCCTTTTTTTGTTAGAGACCGAAGGATGTCCATTGAGGAGGATTTGAAGGAGGTGAATAAGTGTCTGATGTGTGAACCAGACCAACATAACTGGAGAGGTGTCAGTAGGACCTAGCCTCATTGTTGTGCAGCTACATGGCCACTGCAGCACAAAACTTGACCCAGCCATAAAATACATATATTGTCCCTGTCTGAAACAGGTGCTCCGGGTGTCCATGGTGGCATGCAACTTCCCACAAAGTGAGAATTGCAAGGAGCAGCCCATGTAGGATGGATTATTATTTTTTTTTTTTAAAGAATGGCAGGTAGGCACTCTGAGGTCTCCTACGACTCATAGTTGTTTTCTCTAGTCTTGACAGCAATAGTAACTAATGTCAGAGTGGGCAAATGCATGGTTGATGGTGTTAACAAACAGCCTGCTGCATATGTTATGTGTTTTCATATAACAAACTTCCAAGAATTGTCCTTTTTTGGGGGCAGACAGTATTTAAACACACACAATGTTATCCGAAAAACAGTGGCATATTGGGATTAAGCATTAAAAAATTATGCCTTAATAGGGACAGATCACTGCCCCTGTTTATACACACACGTTAATTTTATAAGAAACAGTGGCTTGTTGTTCCCGAGTAAAATATGGGGGCAGAATGCCTTCCTGAATTCATATAAACAGTGTTAAGTGTTAATTTTCAGAAGCAACAGCGGCTTATCCTGAAGTTGAACATGTCTTGAAAATGTATCTTTTTTTTTTTTTTTTGGAGTAACAGCAGTACATTGTGGAAAGGTTAAGTTTTGTAGGGGTAATAACTGCCAACAATAGTAGTGCCATCAGTAGCAGCACAACATGAAATGGACAAGACAGTAGATGTGTGTGCAGATGTGTTGGGTAGACGGCCGCAGTAATGATAGCTGTGTGGCAGTAATGGATAATCGAAGTGGCAGTACAGAAATTAACAGCGGGGAACAGCAGCTGCGGTGGTGTCAGCAGCAGCATTGATTTGATAAATTTGATTGATTTGATAGATGGTAGGAAGCAGTGGCGTAACTACAACTAACTGGGCTCCACAGCAAATTTTTGAATGGGGCCCCCCCAGAAACTTCCTCGCAACCCCGAACTCACATGCAACACTCACTCTTGTGGCTAGTCAAAATTGAGCTCTCCCAGACAAGGCCTGACAGCCGCTCCATCCGCTTTCTATAGTGTCACTGTATATAATGTCATTGTATAATACTGTTGAGGGGGGCCTGACAATAAAATCTTTTAGTCTCCCTCCTGAGGGGGCCCCTTGTGGGTCTGGGCCCCAAAGCAGCTGCTTCCCCTGCTTCCCCTATTGCTACGCCCCTGGTAGGAAGGCAGACACTGACAATGACATGATTGGGAACCGTCAGCAATGGGATATCTATTCATGGGCAGAAGGTGAGTGATTTTGTAAAAAATTATGTTTTGTACACTTGTGGAGGGCAAGTTTTTCAGCTTGGGTTGGACAACGCTACCTGCTGCACTAAAAACCCTCACTGAGATGACATTGGAAGCTAGACAAAACAGTACAGAGATAGCAAACCAGGGTCAGTTATGCACCGGAGAAAGGCCACAGTCCACATAGGATTGTACCTGGTTGTTCAGGAGGTACGTTTCTGTTTTCTGAATTACATAAGCCTGCCATGACACATGGAAAAAGAGCTTGCCATTCTAGCTAGTATGCTTTTTTTCTGGCTATGTTTCCACTAAGATGAATGGTCATCATGGCCAATATTGTCATCATCATCATAAGACTCCTCCTACTGCACAAGTGACTCCTCCTGATCCCATTTTTTTTTTCAGTGGTAGCTCCTTATCCTCCACTTTCTCCTCCATGAGACTTTCTTCATGTGGGTCCCCAATACCTTCCTAGTGGCCAGCAAGATGTATAAAAATTTCTTCTTCTGACGTCTCTTGTTGCATCTATGTGAGCATCTGCTGTTGTATATCTGGAGTATGTTAATGCCGCAGTTGTCTCCACTGACAAATCTGTTGGCCTTTTAAAAGGGCCTAAGTACATGACAGGCTTTTCTGATGAGCTGCCACTGTCTTACCTTGAAACAACACATACTGAGGTGGTGTGGTGCATGGAAAAATCATTCACTGCTTTACACTGCTCATACAGACTCTCTAGCATCTGCAAGCAATGGTGCAATGACTGAAAAGCCTCCTGGACATGGAAAGCATCATCTGCAAGCCACTGTACCTTTTTAAAAAGCACTGAATGACTCAATTCATCATGTGCGCCATGATGGGAACATGTGTTATTTCCTGAAAATACAAAACAGCCACAATGTTTCTCATTGTGTCACTGTCCACCTTGCCCAGTTGGAGTTGTCGAGAAGACAGCCAGTTGGATGTTTCCTACTTTATGAACTTTAGCAATTGATCAGCTAGGTGGCTATTCTTGCCTAGGCTTATCAGCTGTAAAGTGGTAAGGCACTTTACACATGTGAGGGAGGAGGAGTGGGAACAATGCCCTGACATGCTGCTTGGGACAGGAGGATGTCCATGGAGGAAGATGTGGAGGAGGAAGATAAGCAGATGGTGCAGGAAGCAGACCAACACAAATGTGGAGGTGTCATTAGGGTCTGGCCTTGTTACTGACCCAGTGAGCCATACAAAAAAATGTACTGTCAATTCCTGTAACAGCTGCTGCTGCTGTGTCCACTGTGATGTGCACCTTGGTGCAGAGCAAGAATTGCAAGAGCAGTCCATGTTCTCCACCACAAGAGAATACAAGAAAGGGATGGATTTTTTGGAGAAATAATATCAGCTGCTGTACATATCTTCCAGTAGGGCTGAGCTCACAACATCAGCTCCTTAAAGGCAACAAACTCTACTAGGTGGTATGGCAGTGAGTCCACTGCCAACAACTTGGCAAAGTGCATATTAAGCTTGTGCTTCAGAGGATTGCTGGGTGTGTAGAGTTGTTTTCTGGGCATACATTTTATTATCGATGGCTGACAATGGAGTGGAGTAGGAGGAGGCATGTCAGAGCTGGAGAAGCAATAAAGTGATGGTGAGAATAACAAAGACAATGTATTGCACATCATGTGGATTGGCTGCTGCAAAGGAAAATGCGAGAAGGAGGACCCTCTTGTTACACTAGCTGGTGGCCGCTTCTGTTTTTCCTACAGTAACTGTGATATGCAGTTATAGAGCCATGGTGCCTATGTTTGTGTTAGAATGGCCACAACTAATTTAAAAACTGCAGATCTTGCATACAGCAATGCTTTTGTCTTCCAGCACCATGGAAAAAAAAACTGCCAGGCACTCACACAGATCTAATGTAGCAGATTTTGGCTTATGTCAGGCACGTTTTGAGACTCAGTATCTGCAGCATCACCAGTTCCTGGGTTGGCCTTAATACAATCAGATCTGGCCTTGACAGTTTAATAGGAGGTTCTAGTTATATATTGCCTCTCTTCTGTTGCCATGACCACCGCCCACCTCTTCTGACGTCGCCTCTTCTTCAGCAGCCCAATTTGGTCCCCATGTCTTGTCCCCTCCCTGCCACTTTTTATCAAACTGTGCTCATCTGATTTGTGGAATCTTCAATGTCTGAAAAATGAGGTAAGAGTCCAATGGCTGTGACAATTTGGATGACTATACCCCTATAGCATGTTTACTGAAGCAAGGCATAGTTAAATAACAGTGAAAGTATGATACATAGATGAATGGTAATAGTTGTTCAATGAAGCAGAGGCAGTTAGGTAACAGTTCAAGTTCAGTATACAGATGAATGGTAACAGTTGTAGCATGAAGCAGAGGCGTAGTCAGGTAACAGTCCAAGTTTGGTACACACATACGTATAACAATTTGGAGAAAGCTCTGGAGTAATAGCTGGACAAGAGTCCGGAAGCACAATAATCTGGCAAGGGGGAAGAAGCAATGAATGGCTTGAATAGAATAATAGAAGAGGGTAGAGCTAATTAGGAAAGTATTACAAGAATATTAAGGAGCAAGAAACTCTCCATCACATTTAGAGAAGGAGAAGGAATCACCAGTAGTTCAGTGAGAAGAGATACTGCTTGGATGCAGGACCTTCTGGTTTCAAATCATGGCATACATTGTGGGCACCTTGGCCCCCTCCTAGTTCTCTGCTCTGTCTTTTCCCTGACACTTTCACAACCTCAGCTCATACCATCATATAGAAAGTGCCCCACTAGGAAGGGGCAATGAAAACAGAGATGATGCTAGTGAAATGTTTTTTTTAGAAGGCGGCAAGAAGGAGAACCAGGAGGAATGCATTGACCCCTGGCTCCAAGGCACATTGTCAGACTCAGAGAGGACCCTGATTTCATCCTGCTGTGACTAAGAGGAGGAGTGAGCCATCCAGTTCACAATCTTATTCTCTGTGTTGTCAATAAAAATGTGATTCCTAGGGAAAACTAGGGAGAATTGTGGTCTATTACTACTACAACTGGCCAAATGGTTGGTGCTGCTATTGCTGTTTACACTACAAAAAACATGTTCACTAAAATGGATATAATAATGGCAATGGTTAGTAACAGTAAATAGAATTTATTTTTTTTTTAAATGGACATTTCGAGTGTATGCAGCAAAATGCCATTGGGGTATTGTCAATATGCCTATGAACTATAGAAACCTTTTACAAAAAAGGCTGGTTGTTCATACAGAAAAATATGAAATTCTTGCAGGAATCTGTAATGCAAAACTTGCCAGAAAGCTGTGTGAAACAACTGGCCAGTCCCTCACTCACTCTACTAAGCTTTTCCTGATAAAAGTCTAAAATCTACTCAATTCTATATCTTATTCTCTCTCTATAGAGCCCCTATACTGTTATACTGTCCCTATAGTTCAACTAGATTAGTGGCTTGAGTTTGAAACATAGTCATAACACATCCCAGATTCCCATGATAACTCCAGCTGCTCCCAGAATGTTGTTTCTTCTTTGCATGCAGAAGGACCTGGCTAAATACTGCCCCCTGATTGGCAGATCAGGCTGCCTCTCAGCCTTTGAGAGAATCAGGGCAAGCCCTCCTCTTATCGATTTACCTACCAATTTTCACAGTAAAATGGCGCTGTTTTTATGCAGTTCAGCCAAAACAAATCTCCAAAACCTCAGATTTGTTTGGCAGGCACATTTTTTTTAAATTAATAATGAATCTGATTCATTTAAAATTGATTCACTCCTAGTTTTTCTGTTTGTGTTTAAACGTCAACAGCTTATTTTCATCCTGTACATCTTGTACAAGGTAATATTTTTGTCTGCCGGCACTGTGGAGAAAAGCTGTGAGATACTCACATAGAATTACAAGCAGCCAAGCTTGGCCTGGCACGTTTTGAGTCTGCACTTTTAGTATCAGAGGCATCACCAGTTCCCGAGATTACCATAATAGAAGAAGATCTGGCCCTGTTTTTTGGATGTTTTGGCCATATACTGCCTCTGTTAAATTTAGCCTTGTACATCCGCACATTCTACTGTTTTCTATCTGTTTTCCGTGAATATTTTTTGTCTCTGGAAGGTGTAGCACCTTCTGGTGTGAATGTGCTCCTATAAAATGGGGAGTAGCATTCATGTGCACTTTTGCCCCACCTATCTAAGAGGCGACCTTGATTAAGGTGGTACATATAGGTGTGTGTGCTCCTCCTCTCATTGGTTGCTGATGCACACAGAGGTAACTAGGAGCAGCACACTATATGTGCAGGGTCTGCGCACCTAAACATAGATGCACAACCGCATAGGAAGGTTTAGCGTAGGACCTGCCTGGACTGAGACCACCGTGGCGCTGGGTAGGTGGGCACAGATGTATTTTGATCAAAATGTATTGGCTAAGAGTCTCAGATTTTATCTATAGAGTGAGGGCTTAGTCCATATATTGTTTGCATCTACTGTTTTAGTGCATTTTTTTCAGTGAATCTCTAAATTTAGCCTTGTACATCCGCACATTCTACTATCACATGGTGCAGGATGTTTGTATCTGTTTTCCGTGAATATTTCTTGTCTCCGGAAGGTGTAGCACCTTCTGGTGTGAATGCGCTCCTATAACCAGGGGAGTAGCATTCATGTGCACTTTTGCCCCACCTATCTAAGAGGCGACCTTGATTAAGGTGGCACATATAGGTGTGTGTGCTCCTCCTCTCATTGGTTGCTGATGCATACAGAGGTAACTAGGAGCAGCACACTATATGTGCAGGGTCTGCGCACCTAAACATAGATGCACAACTGCATAGGAAGGTTTAGCGTAGGACCTGCCTGGACTGAGACCACCGTGGCGCTGGGTAGGTGGGCACAGATGTATTTTGATCAAAATGTATTGGCTAAGAGTCTCAGATTTTATCTATAGAGTGAGGGCTTAGTCCATATATTGTTTGCATCTACTGTTTTAGTGCATTTTTTCAGTGAATCTCTAAATTTAGCCTTGTACATCCGCACATTCTACTATCACATGGTGCAGGATGTTTGTATCTGTTTTCCGCCCATATACTGCCTCTGCTCTTTATTGCTGCCATGGCCAGCACCTTCCTCTTCTAATGTTACCAACTCCTTAGCACCCCGATCTTGCTCACAGGTCCTTTATAACAAACAATCTTTTTCTTAGTCCTCACTCTCCCCACCACTTTTATCCAACTGTAATATGGCATCACGGGCTTCCTGCCTGCCTCATGATTCCCTCCTCTATATTTGCCCCAAGAGCTACTGCTGCCATAGCTACCACGGCCCCTACCACCACAACTGTGGCTTTAAGTTCAACTACTACTACCAACAGTATCAGCACAGCTATGCATTGGTTTCCCCACCTCTGCCAGAACCTCCTCCTCATGGCAGTCCAGACATTGACTATTCCTTTACAACTCATCAATAGGAAGGCTATCTTGAGTATCTTCCATAAACGTACCATACAGTGTATCATACAAACACCTATATGTCATTACATTATGACACTACATCACCTTGTATCACATACAACCCAATAATCACCTGTATTTTTGAGATTTTTCATACCAAAATATAAAGTTTATTGAACAATTACATGATTCACAATTACATTTAAAATCCAATTAAGGGGGCGTGGCCTGACCGGAGATGTGAGAGGACGCACGGCTGAGAGCTCCTCTGCAACTTACACATTTATCCTTCTCCATCCTGCGGCAAACGACTATAAAGTTGGCGATACTCACGTGGGACGCAAAGGAGAACACTCTGGTGCCACGCTCAGTGATGACTTGCAACAACAAACGAGACAGAGACGGGTCGGGGCCTACTCCGCTTAAACAAACATGGTGCTAAAGCCTCATCCAAGGTATCCGACGTGGCAGCCCGCCTTGAACAATTTGCCGAAACACCGCAGCCGGAGGGAGGACACGGTAGGGCAGAAAAGTACGGGCCAAGATGGCGGATTCCGTATGGAGGTGGCGGGAACTGATGGTGACGCAGCTGTGTGCAGTAATGAGGACATTGACCTGCACTGCACGAGCCAACAACCTGATACAGACGTGTCTACACCTATTGAGCCAACCAGTAAAGATATTTATATGGCGGTTCAGCACTGTAGCTCAGCCCTGGCCACATTGAACTCATCTATTGGAGCTTTACAAGAAAATGTGGTGTCCTTTATGCGGCAGGACATTAAGAAGATCAATGAGAGGGTGGGAGGCATGGAGGAGAGAGTGGGTCTGACCAGGTGCCCCCTGTTAAACGCGATCTGGCTAAAGTGATATACAATATTACGCTCCTCATCAACAAAACAGAAGATTTAGAGAATAGATCGAGGTGTAATAACCTCCGGTTGGTGGGGGTGCCTGAGAAGGCACTGGTTAAGTGCCAAGTTTACTCAGCAAACTTTGTCCCCTCTCTTCGCTATTGAACGGGCGCACAGGGTGCCCTTCCGCCCTTTGCCACCAGGAGCGCCTCCACAGCCTGTATTGTTGCGGATCCTGCATTTCCAGGATAGGGATATGATCCTAAGGGCCGCCAGAGATCATGCTGACCTGATTATTGATGGTAAGAAAGTGTCCATTTACTCGGACTTCTCAGCGGAGGTGCAGCGACGCAGAGCTCAATTCCTAGACATCAAGAGACGGCTACGGCAACGCAAAGTGCAGTACTCCATGATATATCCATCTAAATTGAGAATAATGGCTGGAGGAAGTGTGCAAGTCTTTGACTCCCCTGAGGACGCGGCACAATGGATGGACCAAAATGAGGACTTGCTCCGTAACAACGCTGGGGCTGGATAGTCTGCACTGGACTGCACTTAGCGCTTATCTTCCCATCATGTGCATCTAGGGATATCCTGGACTCTATACTTGATGAGTATATTTTGTTCTTTATGCCACTATCTCTCATCTCTGTCTTTCCTATCCTTCTTTATTATATTCTATTTATTCATCCTCACAATGCAATATATTGTTGTTAGCCCGCATGCATCCTGTAACATAGCTGGCTTCGGCCTTAGTGGGTTACCCGTACTCACTCTCTCCAGGTCTTTGATGTTGGGAACTGGATCAGCATGGCCCATTACATCTATCTCTACTTTTCTGCCTTTTCTATCCTTCTTCAATTTTTCTTACTCGACAATTCAGGCGCACCCTACATACAATAAGTCGCGTCGTCATAATACCTACGGGAATGTGAATTGTATGACAGTGAGATCTCCTTCAGTTCAGAGATACCCTGCTGTTAACAGCTGAGGGAGACTGATAGAGATCCATTTCCTCAGGGGCCATGCTGGTCTATGCCTTGTCTGTTGGTGGGGGTTAAACATTACTATATCTGATATTTCCTTCTGCACTATCCTTCTTCGTCAGACTTCCTATCTTTTATTGCACTATGAGCGTTGCCAAAGGCAAGGGTGTGGTTCCCTGGTCTGGTACATGGGGCTGTTTGGTGGAGGCTCTGTGAGCTAGCAGTTAATATTTTCTTAAGATTTGCACTATTGTTATTTGTTCTCCTTGGCCACTTGTGTTTTCAAACATGTTGCTTGGGGACATCATAGACTATGATCAAGTTATTTGGTGACTTTCTGTTAGTACCTATGAAACTCCCAAGACTTGTCAAAGTCATGCTACTATTAGCATGGTGGTGCTGTTTTCTCACACCTGCAGGATTGCAGGATTGTTTATTGCCTCTTGCATAATTCTCAGGTTAGGGAGGTGGGGGGGAAAAGGAAAGGATGCGGGGAGGGTTTTCGCGATTCTTGCTTTGTAGGGGGGTGCCACGGGGAGACGGCCTTCAGTTGGCTTACAGATTTTGGGTCTGGGGAGTCATTGCAGGGAAGACTGGGATCAGTGCCTATCGTATCCTATGAGTCATAATGGCGGGTAGAACCCATATCACTGCCTGGAATGTCAGAGGTCTGAAGAATGCTACTAAACGGCAGGCTGTTTTCGCAGTAATGCAGAAGTACCAACCTGGCATTCTATGTCGGGCAGGTTTGTCTGCCTCCGCTGTTCTCTGTATAGGGTTCCTTTGTACTTGTTGCCTTGTATATCCCACCTCCATACTCTTGTGTTCTAATTAAAAGGTTGATATCAATCATCCATCAAGGCCCATCATTACTAGTGCTCTTGTTGGGGGATTTTAACAAATATTTAAACCCCAATCTGGATAAATTTCATGGCAGTCATCCAGCCCCTGTGTCCTCTGATACTTCGCTGGCCAAAATATTAAAGGAGTTGGACCTTCATGATCTATGGCGAATACGCCACCCAGCGGTACGCCAGTACTCTTGCTTTTCCGCATCACATAGCTCGCTATCTAGAATAGACCTACCGGTTGGCTCTTTGGAAGTTTCTTCCTATATATCTGCTGTTGAATACTTACCCCGTTTGCTTTCGGATCACTCTCCCATGCATTTGATATTTCATCTGCCTAATAATGGTGGTAGTGGTGGTCTCTTTATTTGGTAGCTGAATCCTTTTTGGATACAGTTGCTGGATGTTAATGACCCCATGACTGACCGGCTCTCTGAATACTTTAATATAAATGTGGGAACTGCGTCCATGGGAACTGTATGGGATGCTATGAAGGCCCTGATTAGGGGCCTCTACATTCAAAAAATCAAGAGGCATAAGACACAATCCAAGAGATTTGCAGAGGCACTATATCGGAGTGTGAGGGATTCTGATACAGAGTATGTTAGGGGGCCTTCACCTCACACAGAACTGTCCTGGAAGAGAGCGCAGGAGCGGCTTTATGAACACTTACTTCATACTGCGGACAATAAACGTTTTTTCTTGAAACAAAAATATTTTGAAACGGGTGAGAGTGCTGGGAGGCTGCTAGCTAGAATTGTACGAGCCCAAGAAGGGCCAGCTAGAGTAATGTGTATCAAAACTAGTGAGGGTGCTCTGTCCACAGGGGACTCTGTTACCTTAAAGGAATTCTCAAACTACTACAACAACTTATACGCTTCCACACTGACTAAAAGGTCTCATGAAATTCGGGAGTATCTAGGTAATGTCCCCCTTGCCAAAATGTCTCCAGAGTCGTCTTTCTATCTTGATGAGCCACTAGACCTGGAGGAGTTAAAACTTGGATCCTTCCCGAATGAGAAGGCTCCCGGGTTCGGCGGTCTCCCCATTGAATTCTATAAGAGGTACCAGGACATATTGCTCCCCCATTTACTAAATACATTCCAGGAGGCTAGAGAATCTGGTAGGCTGCCCTCCTCTATGAGGGAGGCTGTGATAGTAGTCCTGCCAAAGCCGGGTAAATACCCCTTCCTGGTTGGTTCTTATAGACCCATATCCCTGTTATCTATTGTATTGGCTAACCGCTTGAATAGAGTGATTTCCTCTATAGTACATGAGGACCAGTCTGGATTTATGCCTGGTAAAAGCACTTCCATAAATCTTAGGAGACTTTTTTTGAACATGCAGAGGTCATTGGACACAGGTGGTTGTAAAGCGATAATTTCCCTAGATGCTGCCAAAGCCTTTGACAGTGTGGAATGGGACTACTTGTGATAGGTGATGAGAGCTATGGGATTTGGGACGGGCTTTCTTGGATGGGTTTAACTATTGTATTGTATGCCTACAGCCAGGATTAGAGCTAATGGACTATTGTCTATGCCATTCTCCTTACACAGGGGCACTAGACAGGGATGCCCTCTGTCACCTTTGCTATTCGCCGTGGCAATCGAACCGTTGGAGTGTCTCCTGCGTTCCTCTCCTGATTGGAAGGGATTTCCCTTAGGGCAGCGGGAAGAAAGAGTCTCGCTGTATGCTGACGACATGCTTTTGTATACTGGAGATTTAAGGAATTCTATAGTTCCTATGATGCAAATTATCACTGAATTTGGTGGGTATGCCGGTTTGACCATAAATTGGGACAAATCAGTAATTCTACCTCTAGATCCCGTGCATGCGGGGCTTGAAGATCTCTGTCTTACACTTCAGGTGCAGCAGAGTTTTAAATATCTGGGCATTGTGGTTACGCCTGAGATGCCGGACTATTTGAAAAATAATGTCCTCCCCACTATTGCAAAGGTTTACCGACAAAACAAATACCTGGTGCAAGTTACCTCTGTCAATTATTGGCAGGAGTAATCTCCTTAAAATGATTTTTATGCCCCAACTATTATATATTTTGCATAACTCGCACCTTTGGTTGCCACAGCGAATATTCTATAGAATACAAGGTATATTTAGGTCCCTAATCTGGAAGAAGAAACAGCCAAGAATACGCTTAGAGACGTTACAGAGATGCAAGGGAGATGGTGGTCTAGCTATTCCAAACCCTTGGTTGTATTTTTTTGGCCGCGCAATTACAGCACTTAAAGGGTTGCGGTCAGTTTACTGGGGTAAACAACTCAGCTCAAATAGTGTCATGTATCATAAAGCATAGGGCACCCATAGCAATAGCTGAATTTGGGGGGCTCCAGCAAAAGTTTAAGTCTTCTCCCACGCTATCTTTAATTGCCAAAACTTCGTCTAAATATAAAGAACTGAATGAGATTCAGGGAATCTATGAGAACACCCCCCTATGGCATAACCCGGACCTGCCTGAAATATTTAGCTTGGAAGGATTTACTCCATGGGAACGGAAGGGTATCTACTTCATTTACCAGGTCCACTCCAAAGGGGTGTTTAAGTCATTCGACCAATAACAGACGGAGTTTCAGCTCCCTCACAGTTGGTTTTATGAATTTTTGCAACTCAGACATGCCTTTCAGACCCAGTTCCCGGGGTCATCACAAATTGCTGACTTCGTCTATTTATGCCAACAATTACTAAAGCCAGGGGATTCCAAGGGCCTGATTTCTGTACTATATAGACATTTACTGAATAAGTCTCTATCTCAAGGGTGCTTGCCGGTAAAGGATAAGTGGGAACAAGAGGTTGGCCCTATTTCAAAAGAGCAATGGGAGGGAATATTAGCCTTAACCCCCATTATAACACTCAGTGAGGCGCAAAGGACCTGTATATCTGATACATAGGGTGTATAGAACTCCGGAGTTTCTACACAAAATAGGTCTTAGAACAGACTTTTGTTGTCCTAGGTGTGGAAGGGATGGGGCCTCACTAATGCATATGTTCTGGGAATGTCCTGAACTCACTAGATTCTGGTCTGATATTATTTCCATGATAGCGCAAGTGACAAAAATTAGGCTGACGCTGGACCCCAGGATCTGTATATTGGGAATATCAGATTCGTTGGATGTCAACGATAAACTTTTGCTATGTATTCAGAGGCTTTTATTTCAGGCAAGGGTGTTAATAGCGAAATATTGGATGCATAGATGTGCGCCTACTAAAAAAGAATATATCAACAGGATTAATATGATTCTGAGAAACGAAAACTGTATCTACATGAAAAGACAGTGTGCTGCCAAGTTCCTGGCTATTTGGAGTGGGTGGTTTGAGGTTCCTGGATTGGCCTCTAGACCTTTGGTGAGGGAGTGTTTGAAGGGACAATTGGGCGGTCTTGTTTAATAGTGGAAATATGGAGGGGTTGTGTATAGGCAGACCCTAAGAGCAACGGTAACAGTTTATACAGTTTCCTACTCAGTTTCTTCCCATTGATACCTATGTCTATGTATTTATTTCATTGGGTGGTTCCAAACAATGTGCATACAGCCCCGCTTGGGCTGCTGTGGAGGTCGTCTCCTCGTGGCATTGAGGGGGTGGGAATGTGGATAGGGAGGGTTGGGGGGGTTAGGAGGGATGGGGGGTGGTTAGTATGGGGGGTATTTCGCAAAAATTGTTAAGCCAATTACTTTGTAGTACAATTGTCAAATTTATTCGAGTTATGCTCTTGCCTTACTTGTTTTCTTGTATTCTGGACAACAACAATCTGTGTACTGTATTGTATATTGTACTCTGTTCCCCTTTCAATAAAAAAATTACTTGATTTAAAAAAATATCCAATTAAAACATGATGAGTATGCAGCAATAGTGCAACATCACTGATAGCAAATTATTATTCCACGTACATAATTACAGATACCATCCTCTGGTTAAATGCTCTTATTGGTGTATGCCAATTTGCCAGACTATCCTTTAACAACCAAAACTCCAGTATATAGTGCAAGTGCTAGTTAGCATAAACCAGATTCCCAATTACAATATACAACATAAGAACCTATTAGTATACATAAACTGTGCTAATCTATACTTTGATACACAAAAACTCAAATGATGAAAATGCAAATGCTAAGCGATACTTTCAACTGTAGATCTATTTCACATGTTAAAACCAGAGTGCACAGTTATATCAATATTAAATCACATACCCATCATCTTATATGCAGCTGATTTCAGCCAGATGTATCAACTAAGACTTTGTAAAAAGTTACAAAAATGCAATCTTACTCTAAAAAATGTGTATTAAAATTTCATGACAGATGTGTTAGCCATAAAGACAAACACAGACATTTATAAAAGAACATGCAATATTTTAAAAATGTGACACTAATCATAGCAACAAAAGGGTACTGCAAAACTGGCTTTATAAATTCCAAACATTGTAAATCTCACCCTATATGTAAGTTGATCAACTTTAGTTACATCATAATTCAGCTGAGATCATCATTAAGGAGAAAAATGGAGTGGCTGTAAAATAAACTGTCAGAGAACTTGTCTGTCAGATTTAGCACAGAATAGCATTCTACAGCGTGCTTTCTATTGCAATACTTCCAAGCTGCAAAAACCAAACAGTTCAAAATTTTGAGACAAAAAAAACAAGTACAAAAAATTATTTCAGCCTATAAAACATTATGCAAATGGGTTTGTAAATGTTAAGCGTGGTCCAAGTCAAACACAAACAGCTGGTAGCCCCTGTGCAATAACAGCAAACCGGTTCTCTTACACCAGTATACCAGCATTTTACACATACTGATACATTTAAAATGAATAATGACTAAAAAATGTGTTTTTTTTTCCCTGTGAAATGGGCAAATAATACCAATTTCCCTTGCCTTTATAGGCAGCTTCCTTTGTAGTCTGGATTAGTAAAGGGGATACTGATTACATCTGTAGTGGTCTATGGCAGTTAAAGGGTTAATTATAACATCTTTGATGTCTAGGGGAAAGAACAATCTAATAATAACATCCCTAGTGGTCTAGGAAAGAAGTTAAGGAAAATAAACAAAGTAGCAGTTAAAGGGGTTTTCCAGTAATTAAGAAAATACATTTTAAAGTTAGTTTATTATAAATATATGCCCAAATACCTTTCATTATTTATAATGGCTATTTTTGCCTAGGGAGCAATCATTAGAAGAAACAAAATGGCTACTGTCCTATGAGTGCAAACAAAACCTGTTCTAATCACACAGAATGACAAGTTACTTCACAACACTGAACTAAAGAGCTGCCTCATCCTCCTCTCTACTTCTCAGGGATTATGATCTTGAATACAGTTGATAAGATCTTCAGCTGAGTCTCTGTAGGAATGGGGTTCATGAGGAGACATGAAGTACAGAGAGGATGGACAGGATAGACTGAGGTAATGTGGGTCTGTGGTAATAGAGAATACATACACACCTCCTCTCTGTACTTCATGAGTCCTCATGAACTCCATTCTAACAGAGATTAAGCTGAAGATCTTATCAGTAGTGTTGAGTGAACATGTTTGGCCGAATACACTGTGCACGAGTGCCATGCTCGAGTCCCTTCCCTGCACGCTAATTAGCCAATTAGCGTGTGGGGAGGTATGGCATTCAGTGTAATGCCAGTAGCCATGTTAGCTACTGGCATTACACTGATTGGCTGGCCGGGAATGCGTCATAGGGTGCTATAAAGCACCCGGTGCCATGTGACCCGGCCAGTGTTAGACAGGGAGAGGTGCAGCAAGGAGGGACAGAGAGTGTAGGGAGAGAAGCACACTAGGCAGGGATAGAAAACTTACAAAGAAAAAAAGAAGATTTCAGTCAGCACATCCCAGAGTGCAGGTGCTGGTTGCTATGGCTAAATACATGTCAAAGGAAAATACATAAATTGCAGCCGCACACCGCTACCAGATAAAGCACAAAATGCTATAGTGATATAGTATTCCAAAGCTCATGCTATGCTTGTATAATAAATTAGAGACTCTTGGCAAATACATTTTGTACAAAATTATCTGAGCCCATTCACCACAGTCAAGGTGGTCTCTGCAGAATGGGAACCTAACATTATGTCCTACCTGTTACGTGCCAGTCTTGGCTTCCATATAATCAGGGGATGTTTTGTTCCACATGCATGCATAATTTATTATACAAGCATAGCATGAGCTTTGGAATACTATATCACTTAGCATTTTGCTTATCTGGTAGCGTGTGCGCTGCAATTTATGTATTTTCCTTTGACATGTATTTAGCCATAGCAACCAGCACCTGCACTCTGGGATGTGCTGACTGAAATCTTCTTTTTTTCTTTGTAAGTTTGTACTGGAGGTGTGGCTACTCTATTTGGTCAT
>ONZH01015761.1:0-65309 GCA_900303285.1 Rhinella marina
TTGAAAAAATAAAGGTAAAAATAAACTTCTGTTTGCTGCAGGGTGGGAGGGTGAATTTCTCTCTGCAACGACACACAAAAATTTTAGATAAAATAGACTAATTATAGACTACAACTGTTCGAATCGTCTTGCTAAGTCACGCCCCCAACTCTGTCAGACCACGCCCCCTCTCACTCTGGAGCCATTCTGCAACGACACACAGAAACATTAAATGAAATAGATTAAATCGCGAAGCACTTTGTTAAGCCACGCCCCAACTGTGTCAGGTCACGCCCCTCCCACTCCGCAGCCAACAGGGATTGAATAAATTAAGGGAAAAATAAACTTCTGTCAGCTGCAGGGGTGGGAGGGTGAATTTTCTCTCTGCAATGACACACAAAATTTTAGATGAAATAGACTAATTTCAGACTACAACCGTTCGAAGCATCTTGATAATCCACACCCCCAACTCTGCCAGGCCACGCCCCCTCCCACTCCGTAGGCAACGGGAATTGAAAAAAATCAGCTGCCAGGGGTGGGAGGGGTGATTTCTCTCTGCAATGACACACAAAAATCGTAGATGAAATTGACTAATTTTAGACTACGACCATTCAGTACTAATAAAAGATGTTTTTTTCCACTGCTACCCATTGCAGGTCCCCATAAATTACCATGTCATCGACCTGTAATTCATGCCACTCTGACCCCCACCCCAGATCTCGCGAAAACCACGCTCCGACTCTGTCAGGCCACGCCCCCTCCCACTCCGCAGCCAACGGGGATTGAAAAAATGAAGGTAAAAATCAACTTCTGTCAGCTGCAGTGGCGGGAGGGAGGTTGTATTTCTTTCTGCAACAACATACAGAAACATTAAATGAAATAGATTAAATATACCCGCGCAAAGCAATTGTTTTTCCACTGATACCCATGGCGTGTCCTCATAAATTACCATGCATCGACCTGTAATTCTGGCCACCATCAAAAGAAGGACTTAAAACCCTGCCCTAGGTCTTTCAATGTCACGCCCCCGACTCAGTCAGGTCATGACCCCTCCCACTCCGCAGCCAATGGAGATTGAACAATTGAAGGTAAAAATCAACATCTGTCAGCTGCAGGGGATGGGAGGGAGGATGACTTTCTCTCTGCAACGACACACAGAAACATTAAATGAAATAGATTAAATATACCCGCGCAAAGCAAATGTTTTCTTCCACTGCTACCCATTGTGTTTCTTCAAAATTACCATGGCATTAACCTATAATTCAGGCCACCCTGAAATGAAGGACTTAACCCCCCCCCGTGTCCCCATTAAACCACACCCCCTCCCACTCCGCAGCCAATAGGGATTGAAAAATGAAGGTAAAAATCACCTCCTGTCAGCTGCATTGACTTTCTCTCTGCAACGACACACAGAAACATTAAATGAAATAGATGAAATATACCCAGGCGAAGCCGGTCTTTCTGCTAGTATACTATATATCTGTACACACTGCATCTAATATACGTCATACTTCACATATCAGTACACTGCTGTATATGCTATATATCTGTATATACTGCATGTATTATAAAAGTATAATAGATGTAGTGTGTACAGATATATATACAGCAGTGTACTGATATGTGAGGTACGAGGTATAATAGATGTAGTGTGTACAGATATATAGTATATACAGCAGTGTACTGATATGTGAGGTATAATAGATGCAGTGTGTACAGATATATAGTATATACAGCAGTGTACTGATATGTGAGGTATGAGGTATAATAGATGCAGTGTGTACAGATATATAGTATATACAGCAGTGTACTGATATATGAGGTATAATAGATACAGTGTGTACAGATATATAGTATATACAGCAGTGTACTGATATGTGAGGTACGAGGTATAATAGATGCAGTGTGTACAGATATATAGTATATACAGCAGTGTACTGATATGTGAGGTATGAGGTATAATAGATGCAGTGTGTATAGATATATATTATATAAACTGCTGTATATACTATATATACCCACTGCATCTAGCTTGTCATGTGACCGTTAGCAACTTGTAGCCAGTGACGTCTCACCCACTGCATTCTAGCTTTTACCGAGTATTATAATACAGTGTGTGTATGCTGTATTCAGGGGGCACTCAGAAGAGGCACTATACACAAATGGGCACATATACTGCAAGAGGCACAATACATAAAGGGGGCACACTGAAGGGGCACTATACAGAAAGGGGCACATATAAGAGGCACGTTTTATAAGGGGCACCAAGCATGTGGCACTAGCATTAGGGGCACTGTTGTGGCACTATAAACAGAGAGCACAGGGCATATGACACTATATACAGAGGGCACAAAGCATGTGGCACTATAAACAGAGGACACAGAGCATGTGGCACTATATACAGAGGGTAAAGGGCATATGGCACTGTATACAGAGGGCACAGAGTATGTGGCACTATATATAGAGGGCACATGGCATATGACATTGTATACAGAGGGCACAGAATATGTGGCACTATATACAGAGGGCACAGAGTATGTGGCACTATATACAGAGGGCACAGAGTATGTGGCACTATATACAGAGGGCACAGAGTATGTGGCACTATATACAGAGGGCACAGAGTATGTGGCACTATATACAGAGGGCATATGGCACTGTATACAGAGGGCACAGAGTTATGTGGCACTAATGCTACTGTTATATTCAGGGCACAGAATGTGGCACTAAGATGAGTTTGTGTCAGTATGCAGGGTGCCAATGTGTTGGTAAAGCATGAAGCTGAAGACATCTTCTCGGCAAAATCTGCAAAGCTGCATTGTGGATGGGAGGAGTCGTCATGGTGGTCTGAACCAGATGGGGAAGGAGGAGACGTCACCTGTAAGTCACTAAATGGAAATGAATATTCTGCTACTGACTGTGTATGATGGGAGCTGTAGTCACCTGGATGATCTACTGCTGATGATGGGTGGTAGCATGCTGTTTTGCGCAATAACTCCCAGCATCCCTTTACACTTGTTCAGGCCATTACTGGGGAGCTGTAGTTTTCATATGGCGAGGGCTGACCTGACTACTCAGATGGTATCTGTACTAAACATTTAAAATCTGGTGCTGTATTTATGTATTGAACTTGGTTCTGGTGCTGTATTTATGTATTGAACTTGGTTCTGATGCTGTATTTATGTAGAGAACTTGGTTCTGGTGATGTATTTATGTAGAGAACTTGGTTCTGGTTCTGTATTTATGTAGAGAACTTGGTTCTGGTGCTGTATTTATGTAGAGAACTTGGTTCTGGTGCTGTATTTATGTATTGAACTAGGTTCTGGTGCTGTATTTGACTTATGGGTTTGGTTCTGGTGCTGTATTTATGTAGTAAACTTGGTTCTGGTTCTGTATTTGACTTATAGGTTTAGTTATGGTGCTATATTTCTTGTTGATTTTGTTGCTGTATTTGACTTATGGGCCTGGTTCTGGTGTTGTATTCATGCAGTGAACTTGGTTCTGGTTCTGTGTTTGACTTCTAGGTTTGGTTCTGGTGCTGTGTGTATGTAGTGATCTTGGTTCTTGCTCTGTATTTGTGTTAAACAGACATCTGATGCTATACGTCTAATACTATCCATTCACATTTGCGTTTGGGTCACAGATTCTGTTAAAAAGACCGGGCAGAAAAGTTCTGCATGCAAGACCTTTTTGTCCGGTAAAAGAGCAGCATCCTGAGCAGACCCCATTGTACTCAATGGAGTCTCTTAAGCTCAGGGGTTGGTAAATCTGGTCCCTCTAATGATCAGGCTGTTGCTACGGACTCAGCCATGTTCTGTATCTGGGATCCAACATGAAAACACAACCAGCTGCCGCCTTTTAACCATTTAAAGCCCATTTACCTATACCGGCTTTATGGTAGGCGGAGTTAAACAGGTTAAGGGTGGGCCGCTACACATGGGCCAGTGCTGTGTGCTTGCCCCCCAGGCTAAAATTTGCCAGCCAGCCCCTGATTGTAGTAAAGCTATCACTGTACTGCACTATAGTAGCCCTGATAAGGGCTTTTAATCACGCTCCTGCCTGTCCAACAGCTAAAACCTGTCTCTCCCTTCTCCAGCCTCTGTCCCTGACTAAGTTCACGCAGCATATGCGTACGAGCAGGAAGAGCTGAGTTTTTAATATTCGAGGTCACATGGTTTTTCCAGCCAATCCATGTAGACGCCGTTTTCGCGCTGCCAGCGTGCTCAGCGTGCCTGTCATACCCCCCTGCATGGTGATTGGTGGAAAAAGAGAGCCAGGGAAGGTGGGAGGGGAAACGAATTCTAAGTGCGCCATCGCCGTTATACTCGAACGAAATCGAGTACGCCGAATAGCGTAGTATTCGATCGAATACCAGCTCGATCGAACACTACTCGCTCATCTCTACAGATATGTTGTTTAAATTTTAGTGAACCCTTTTATTATTATTCCATATCTAGTAGTGCTAAATTTGGCTAGGGGCATCCATACAATTTCTCATTTATCACTGCTTTAAATTGGTCGTCTAATCATGATAACCTTCTTTTAAAATAAAAATTGTCCAGAGATTAACTTATCACTATCTGTCCAGTTTCTGAAAGTGCCCAAGCAATCAGTTGTTATCACCAAGGAAAGCTGCAGAAAGGTGTGCAATTCCCTGACAGAAGACATTGGGAATGTAGTATTACATGGATTGGATCTAGAGTGTAGTGTTATGGCTACACACATTTCATAATTTTATTTTTTCAATTTAGATAAAACACATGCACCTGTTAGAATGAATGATTGGACATCTATCCATGTAGACCTATTAAAAAGCTAGCAAAATACCAAATGCGGCTCCCTGTGCCATAAAACTGTCAGGGTAAATTGCCTTATTGAAAAATGTTAACAGTTTTTAATTAATTAACGTAACCTCACATTGTTGATAGAAGATACCTCTTTCTCAAAACTTCATCTGTAGTACCAGAGATTGAAATATAACCTATAATGTAATTACTAAATATAATATCAGAGAAAACACCATCTTAATCAATACAAAACTAAACAAGGACCATCACCTTTTGAACAGTGTATTTACTCCCAGTCTGTTACCAACTCACTTAATGTACAGGGACAGAAAACACTCCCAGTCTCAGCAATGTTTTTTAAGATGTACAGTCACGTCTTTAAAGCTGCTCATACACAATCAAAACCTTTGTTTGGTTGACAACAATCTCTTCCGACTACCTCCTCTCTTTCCCATACACATACACGTTCGGCACTGAATGTGTCTTTGATTTCTATAGGGAAAGTGAATGCCACTGCCAGACACTTGTGGCTTATCTCCTGAAAGAACAAAAGGATCAGGGGAAAATATTCAGCCTATCCTTATCTCCCCCCACATCATCTGTTGAGAGACAGTTGAGAGCTCCTCATACACATTAGGGTACTTTCACACCTGTGGCATTGGACTCCGGCAGGCTGTTTTCGGCGGGTGAACAGCCCACCGGATCAGTGCTGCTGCAAGTGCACATGTGGGGCCGGAACTATGCTCTGGCCCCATTGACTGTAATGGGGGAGGGCCACGGATACAGCCACAGCATGGCAAACCCTGCCGAGAGGCAGCTGGAACAAAAGTACAACATGCTAGTGTGTCGTCCAAACTCGCCATTCTCTAAGGACTTCAGCAGATATAAAACTAATGTGTATGGTTGACTTTAGAGCATTGTAGATAACACAATCATTCAGGTTAGTGTCTTCAGGAGGTCTCCTTTTGACTTCACGGTCTCTTCTCTGTACACAGCATACTTCTTCACAAGGCATAAGATGTTCATACACTCCCAAGGATAGTAGCATTGAGGAATTGTGGAAAGAGAAGGAATAGATTCTAGTGTAGACCCTATAGAAAAATACTTTAAACTTTCTTTATTTAACTCAGAAGTTGCAATCCTTCTCACAGCATATAAAATACACAGATAGTGGCCGCCCAGTTTTGCCTGGCAACCTTGTCAAGGGTCTACCGATCGATGTAATTAAAATAATATATTGTAATTGCATCTCCAGGTTCTATAAATAACTAAATAAAGAGAACTCAGGCTGTGAACACACTGACTGTTCACAGACCGTGAACGTAACAAAAATAATGTGTAAGAATGAATACTTGTGTATTTGTTACATCTGTAATAACTGAATTCACCTTGTGGATAAATAAAAGGTTATACAATGTAATAATTACAAAACCTTCAGACACTAAAAATATTACAAATTATGGACACAAAGATTAATACAGGAATTTGAAAAAATATACAGTAAAGAGTAGAGTAAATTTATAACCCTGAAGGAGACACATGGCCTGACCATTATTTCAGAAATTGATTCCCTAACCAAAAGCTAATAAAGCCTTGATTGATGTGCCTTATTAAGAAAATTATCAAGATATGAAACAGATTACTACAATGGTCACATTATTGTATTATAAGGGGCAAGATAGCATATGCACATGAGGACTTTGTGCAAGCTTTGAATCATACAGTATAGGACCAGTATGTATCTAAACTATCTCATGGAATTTCACTCAGAGGCATATGACATTTTCTTATCTCATGGATGCATACAGAGTGTGATTTAGTATTTAACCGTGGTGTCCAGAAACACAGTTGTTTGACCAGTAAGCTAAATGACTACATCACATTATCATTGGCCGGAAGAGTAATTCATCAATTCAGATTCTGTGCACTGTTATAGTTGAAAATATTCACAGCCGGTTGTTACCAGTTCAGCTTAAAAAATAAATTATTTCCTTGAGTCTTCCTCAGAAAAATGTAGTAAATTGTTGTCACAAATATTTTTTTTCAGGCCCAAGTGGAAGTGATGCACCTGGCTGTCAATCCTTTCTTCTAGCTGCATTGCTGAGAATCCCTTCATTTTTGGTCCTTCACCAGCATCCATTGGCATCACTTGCCAGCACCTCTATTTCAGAACACTGTGGAAAGGAAGGAGCTGCAGCTGCTTTTGCATATTCATTAGTGTCCAGTTTACTTCCACAATCACATTATAAGGTGTATGTGATAAATTGCAATCTACGACCTGTTCATCCACTTAGACATATTTTGCTAAATGCTATGTTTAATTAATATAGTTAAAAATTAACAAATGGAATAAAAATATTAATTATATACAAAATTCAACACGGATGTTAACCTGCATAATAATTGTATAATGGCAATCGGACATTCTACAAAAAATATAGACATGAAAATCAACGTGAAAGTAAAAGATATATTTTTTCAGTGTTAACCAGTAAATAGAAGATAAGAAAAAAATAAAAATTGAGATTCCTCAGTGGTTGATACCTTTTAATGGCTAACTGAAATGATAATGATTCAATTGCAAGCTTTCGAGGTTACTTAGGCCACTTTGTTGGGTGTCTTAAGACTATCTGATTATTCACATATTTATATACTAAAGTACGTAGGAATAAATGGCTAACTGAAAGATGATGACGCAATTGCACGCTTTTGAGGCTACTTAGGCCCCTGTGTCAGGCATCTTTTATTTCTTTGTACTTCGGTGTATAAATATGTAACTCTTCAGATACTGTCTAAGTAAAGTCACCTGATGAAGAGGCCTAAGTAGACTTGAAAGCTTACAATTGTGTCATCATCTTTTCAGTTAGCCATTAAAAGATATCAAGGTCACCACTGACGAATCTCAATGTGAAAGTAATAATTAACCCCTTCCCGACCAGCGCCGTACATGTACGGCGCTGCGGGAAGTGACTTCCCGACCAGCGCCGTAGTGCTACGGCGCGCTGATCGGGCGGGTGCAGGAGCTGCGCCCGCCCGATTAGCGGCGGGGGTCCGGCTGTGCCCAGTAGCCGGACCCCTGATGTATGCACCAGCATCGGTGAAAACACGATGCCGGTGCATTAACCCTTCATGTGCCGCGGTCAGCGCTGACCGCGGCACATGCGGTGGAAGGGGTTGCCATCGGGTCCCCGCGCTGCTGTGACGGGGACCCGATGGCTGAGATAGCAGCCGGATGCCTTCCTTAGGCATCCGGCTGCTATCTACGGAAGCCTGTGAGATCCAGCCCCCTGGATCTCACAGGCAGTGTGCTGGAAGTGTATTACATTGAGTAATACACTTCCAGCCAATGCATTACAATACAGAAGTATTGTAATGCATTGTAAGGGGATCAGACCCCCAAAAGTGAAAAAAAAGTGTAAAATAAGAAAGTTAAAAAAAGTGAAAAAAATAAAGTTTTACAAAAAAAAAAAGTTTCAAGTTTCCCCCCCCCCAAAAAAAACGTCATTTTTACAAAATAATATAAAAAAATTGTAAAAAATAGTGAAAAAAAATAGACATATTAGGTATCGCCGCATCCGTATCGACCGGCTCTATAAAAATAGCACATGATCCACCCCGTCAGGTGCACGCAGTAAAAAAAAAAAAAACTGTGCCAAAAACAGACATTTTTGGGTCACCTTGCCTTACAAAAAGTGTAATAGCAGGTGATCAAAAAGCGTATGTACCCCAAATGGTACCAATCAAACCGTCATCTTGTCCCGCAAAAAATGAGACCCTACCTAAGACAATCGCCTGAAAAATAAAAAAAATATGGCTCTCAGAAAATGGCAACACAAAAAGTATTTTATTTTGTTAAAAAAATAAATCTAATGTGTAAAACTATCCAAAAATAAAAAAGTTAGACATATTGGGTATCGCCACGTCCGTAACAACCTGCTCTATAAAAATATTGCATGAGATGGCCCCCCAGGCGAATGCTGTAGAAATTTTTTTAAAAAAAACTAAGCCAAAACAGACATTTTTTTCCTTTTTGTCTCACAAAAAGTGTAATAGCAGGCGATCAAAAAGGCGTATTTACCCCAAAATGGTACCAATCAAACCGTCATCTTGTCCTGCAAAAACGATACCCTACCTGAGACAATTGCCTGAAAACTGAAAAAAATATGGCTCTTTGAAAGTGGCAACACAAAATAAAGATTTTATTCTGTTCAAAAAATAAATCTAATGTGTAAAACTATCCAAAAATAAAAAAGTTAGACATATTGGGTATCATCGTGTCCATAACAACCTGCTCTATAAAAATATTACATGAGATGGCCCCCCGGGTGAATGCTGCAAAAAAAAAAAAAAAAAAAACCTATGCCAAAACAACCATTTTTTTCCCTCTTGCCTCACAAAAAGTGTAATAGCAGGCGATCAAAAAGGTGTATTTACCCCAAAATGGTACCAATCAAACCGTCATCTTGTCCTGCAAAAACGGTACCCTACCTGAGACAATCACCTGAAAACTGAAAAAAATATGGCTCTTTGAAAATGGCAACACAAAAAAAAGATTTTATTCTGTTCTAAAATGCATCTAATGTGTAAAACTTTCCAAAAATAAAAAAGTTAGACATATTGGGTATCGTCACGTCCGTAACAACCTGCTCTATAAAAATATTTCATGAGATAGCCCCCCAGGTGAATGTTGTAAAAAAAATTTAAAAAAAAACCATGCCAAAACTGCTATTTTTTTCACCTTGACTCACAAAAACTGTAATACAAAGCGATCCAAAAGTCTTATGTACCCCAAAATGGTACCAATCAAACCGTCATCTCGTCCCGCAAAAAATGGGCCCCCACATAAGACAATAACTCAAAAAGTTAAAAATCAACGGCACCCGCAAACCAATCCATCAAAATCTGTTCTGCAAAATCCATATGGCGCTCCTTCTGTTTTGAGTCCTGCCATGTGCCCCCACAGCAGTTTGCCACCACATATGGGGTGTTGCCGTATTCAGGAGAAAATGGGTAACAAATTATGGGGTGCTTTTCTCCTGTTACCCCTTGTGAAAATGAAAAATTTGGGGCTAAAGCAACATTTTATTGGAAGAAATGAAACTTTTCATTTTCACAGCCTGGTGTTTCCAAATTCCGTAAAACGCTTAGGGGGTCAAAGTGGCCAGAACCCCCTTAATATATTCTTTGAAGGGTGTAGTTTCCAAAATGGGGTCACTTTTTCAGGGTTTCCACTGAAGGGGTACGTCAGGGTCTCTCAATTACAAAATGGTGCCTAAAAACTATTCTAGCAAAATCTGCCTCCAAAATCCGTATGGCGCTGCTTTCCTTCTGACCACTGCCACAAACCCATAGAGACGTTTACCACTACATATGGGGTATTTCTGTAAACTGCAGAATCAGAGTAATGAGTATTGAGGTTTAGTTTGCTGTTAACCCTTGCTGTATTGCAAGAAAAAATATTAACATGAATAATCTACCAAAAAAGTGAAATTTTGAAATTTCACCTCCATTTTCCTTTAATTCTTGTGGAACACCTGAAGGGTTAACAAAGTTTGTAACAGCAGTTTTTTATAACTTGAGGGGTGTAGTTTCTAAAATGGGGTCATTTATGGGGGGTTTCATTATGTAAGCCCCTCAAAATCACTTTATATCTGAATTGGTGTTTAAAAAAATGGTTTTGGAAAATTTGGTGAAAATTTGAAAAATGGCTTCTAAACTTCTAAGCCCTCTAACGTCCTAAAAAAGTAAAATTACATTTACAAAATGATGCCAACATAAAGTAGACATAAGGGGAATGTAAAATAATAACTATTTTTGGAGGTATTACTGTGTATTTTGAAAGTAGAGAAATTGAAATTTGGAAATTTGGAAATTTTTCCAAATTTTTGGTAAATTTGGGATTTTTTCATAAATAAGGGTGAAATATATTGACTCAAATTTATGACTGTCATGAAGTACGATGTGTCACAAGAAAACAATCTCAGAATGGCCTAGATAAGTAAAAGCGTTCCAAAGTTATTACCACATAAAGTGACACATGTCAGATTTGCAAAAAATGGCCCGGTCAGGAATGTGAAAACAGGCCCGGGGTTGAAGGGGTTAAAGGGTATTCACACTAACAACATTCATAACCTATCCGCAACATAGGTGATAAATGTAACATCAATGGAGTCCACTCCTCTGGGACACCATCAGTTACCAAGACAGGAGACCATTATCCTCCATTTCTCTTCACCAGTAGAACTTTTATGGATCAGACATTAAAGGGGTATTCTCATCTCACAAATGTAGTTTGTATAATTAGATATAGCCATACCAGTATTATTACTAATAGAATGTACTTATATAAAATGTACCATTTAGAAGATTATCCTATTTGTATAGGCATTGTTCAACACACATCAGTCAGACCGTTGCCCCTAGTTACGGCCACCGCAGCCATGTAGTAGTGGTGGCTGGCTTTCTCTTGTTCAAACCCGTTCCAAGGTAACTGCTGTCTCATGAACGCGCATTGCATGAGCATGCGCAGACACATCTTAGGGTTGTAGCATTTTTGTCTGCGTTTCCGAAACACAGAGAAACAGATCCTGTTCCAAGATCAATTCATCTCTATGGGGCAGGAACCGTTTATAAAGTCTGCGTTTTGGACGGATCCTGACTATTGCATTTTGGACTCGTAGCATCCAAAACTCAGATGTGAATGTCCCCTAAGATGTGTCTCCACATGCTCATGTAATGTGCGTTCACAATACAGAAGTTACCTCAGAGCGGGTTTGAGCAAGAGCAAGCCAGCCACCACTACTACATGGCTGCGGTGGCCATAACTAGGGGCAATGGCCTGACTGATGTGTGTGGGACAAAGTATACAGTTTACAATATTTACAATATACAAGTAGGCAAATCTTCTAAAAGGTACATTTTATATAAATACATTCTATTAGTAACAATATTGGTATGGCTATATCTAACTATACAAACTATATTTGTGAGATGGGAATACCCCTTTAAGCATTTACACGGTTGTTTCATAAACTCCACAAGAGGTACTGAAACAACTAAGTTGAAGCATACCCCTGTTTCTTTACAAATATCTTAGGTAGATATGTAGATATTTTCTGGACAATATATGCCCCAAAAGTAGGACCCACAGCAATCTAAAATCTATCATCTATCCTTTGGATAATTGCTAAATGTTATCAGTGGTAAAACCCTTTGAACGCTAATTAGACATAAACTTTTTGGCTATTTAATATCCATTAGGATGCTATTGACAAACTTTGACAGTTCTCCTCTACTATATTTTTTGAACTGGTGAACCTATGAATCGGATGAATCTATGAAGCAGTTAAAATAAGTTGTCATCAATCATCTCTAATGTTAATAGAACATCTTATAGACAATGGCATATAGCTTTGCTTCTCTTATTTAATGGAGAGCCTCACAGGAGAGGCACCTCCTGCTTGTTTGTGAGACTGAAGATACCCCATTTGATAGTAGTGATCATATACAGTATATTGCTTGCTCATGTAACTCACACTGGTGAGTCCCAGGCAAAAGTATGTTGACAAGAACTGAGTGCAAAATGACTGAAAACATGTTATTGTATGTGAACAAGGGTTGTACCATCTAGAATATTCATTTTTACCTAAAATATTAAAGGGGTTATTCTGGTCTACATGTTTTCCTTTCCCTGTGCATCCCTTGCCAGACCCTGTAACTTACTAATGTACTGTACTTGCACTGCTTTTTCTGTCTCACTCCGAAGATCTAGAGAGTGGTCACATGTGCCCTCTGTGGAGACTGTATTTCCTCTGACATCACAACCAATCCCCCCATGATGCCCTCCATAAGAATCCCTGCCTGAATGGTTGTGAAGTCAGACCCATGTAATCTTGGAATGGGCTGGTTGATGTTCTCAATCCACAAGCAGGGTAGGTGGAGTTCCCTGCTTGTCATATTTAGGGTAATAGTTTTCCCCAAGCTCAGCTCAGGCTCTGGGAAAAACACTTAACTGTTTTGTCCAAGCACAGCTCAGGCAGAAGGGGAAAGGGCTGCTGCTGCTTTATATGCTGATATCTTCTGATTGGCAGCTAGAGACATGGGCCTGGTCTTGTTTGAAAGATGGCATTCCAGGCTTTCACACAAGACAAAATGACAGCATTAGCCCAAAATCAGCAGGAGATATCACTGTTAGAAATCGATTCGGGAATAAACACTGTAAAACCTGTTTTTACTTTCACTTTCAGCTGCATTCACTGCATCTGATTCATAACAGCCATTTCTTCCAATGTAGTGAAGATAATGTTGCATTGTAATGTTCCGTTCAGTGTGGAGTAGGAGGTGGGGGGCAGTTGGGGAGCTGACAGTCTACAGGAGAAAAGTAAAAATATATAGCAATGTGGCATTATCATCATTGTAGTGACCGACATAATAAAATTATGTTATTTATTCCATACAGTGAACGCCATAAATAAATTCCACAAAATAATGTTAAAAGTGATGGTTTTGATCTTTCTCCATAAAAATAAAATAAAAGTCATTTAAGACACTATATATACACCCCAAAAAGATTCCTAAAAAGCCTACAACTAATCAGTGCTTGAACACAAAGGGGGAGAATGTTACTGGTCCTTAAGGCTAAAATTAATTATGTCACTAAGGGATTAAAATGTAATTGTGTCCCCTGAGCTGTGCACCAACAACATTTACTGCAGACACATATTAAAAATCTACAATACAAAAGTGATATTTTTGGGAGGGTTTTTTTCAATTTTAATGTGACTGTTAGGAGGTTTATGTTCTATCTATGCATGTTGTACATGTTGTAATTTTTTTCCTTCTGGCATAAAATTATTTGACATTTGCAATTTACGCTAAGCCAAGTGTCTTTACCGAACCTTTGGCCATGCGTTCCTCTCCTATTCCTCTATTCTTCCCAAAAAGAGCAGCTGCTTAATACTGATGCCAAATCAGTAACATCCAACATTGTACCTGAGCAGAAGGAATGTCGACACAAAGGAAAATGTTACAGTTCTCTAGAAATGGCTTCAAATGTTTGGAATATAAAATATATATACCGTATTATATTGTGGATATTAAGGATAATACTTATAGTATGTGCATGGGTCTATACAATGCTTTCACAACATGAAGAAATTGGTATGTCATTACACCTATGGGTTCAGAGAAGTGAATCTGTATGAGATTCTTTTATTCTCTTTGAAATGTGCACTTAGCATGTTCTGTATTGGAATAGCCCCTAAAAACTCTTATAGATCTGTAACTGATCTGTCTTTGAAGCTTTGTACTGTCAATTGAGAAATAACATTGAACAACATCTTCAAAAGTGTGTGCTCGCATCAAATATCTATAAGTTGATAATGTTATGTGTTTGCATTTAAAATGGTTTTTCCACCATTTTTAAGTGATGGCTTATCCATCACTAGCCAACTGGCAATAGGTCCGCCAGTTGGCTAGTGATGGATAAGCCATCACTTAAAAATGGTGGAAAAACCATTTTGAATGCAAACACATAACATTATCAACTTATCCTCAGGATAGGTGATCAATATCAGATTGGCTTGGGGTCCGACACCCTGCACCTCTTCTGATAGCTGTATGAGGAGACGGCACAGTGTGCACATGCCATCTCCCATCTTTCTTACTACAGCATCAGTGAGCAGGAGGAGAGAAGAGAGATGGCACGTGCGCACTGTGTGCACCATCTCCTCATACAGCTGATCTGAAGTGGTGCCGATCTGATATTAATGATCCTGAGGATAGGTTATCAATATTAAAAACCCAGAGAACCCCTTTAAGATTTGATAATTTTAAGGGTTGCTTACCTGTACATATTGAGACATCTATAGTAAATACATTTCCAAAATGTTTGTCAATCATCAGTCAATGTGTACATTACTAAACATTAAAGGGGTTGTCCGAGTTATTTTTTTGTCCTTTGTATGTTTCTAACTAGTCAAATACAACAGCTTTTCCATACATTTTCTGCTTCTAAAGCTGCTGGTTTCTCAGGTTTCAATGAGGGTCACATGACCTGTGATGTCAGCTTGTCTCCCTGCTAATCTCTTATTCGTGCACCAGTAGTTGAGAGCCTGTACACAAAACGTCACTGTGCTGGCCACGCCCCCCCGCATTACCGGGCTGCTATCTGCTCTCTCCTTGTAATCTTTCAGATAAAACATTAACCCCTTCAGCCAGAACACACTGAAGGCTTTACAACAGCAGCTGCAGATGTAAAGAGACACAGGATCTGCTCTCCTCACCCTACAGACACAGAGCTGACACTGGAGCTGATCTGGAGGAGATCTGTACAGTATTGTAAAGAACAGGTAGGGGGAAAATCCTGTGTGTCATTGTACAGCTGAGACCTGTAGTCCTACACATACAACATTCTGCTGAGTATTCCAGCAGACATGTCACTCAGGGCAGCACTTGCAGAGCACTGCGGGGGGGAGGGGCAGAGATTGTTATTACTGCAGGTAAACAAAGGCCAGAAGAGAACCAGAGAAATGAGGAAATATAGATTTTTTTTTTTGCCTAAAACTTGCTTAACTTAGTTATACATTGCTGCCCATCAGATTTAAAGTACTATATATTTTTTTTTTCATAACTCGGACAACCCCTTTAAGTGTAAAGGGGTCATTGATCAATCTGAAATATGCCTAAATTTGGCATATTTCAGGCGCAGATCGTGGCGCTGCGGTTAGTTGTGTTGCAATCTCCAACTTCTCCCCGCTCACGCAAGATCTACAATTGTGGGTGTGACACGGGTGGGGAAGGGGATGGGCTAGCATTCCCGTCTCATTTACCATTTTCTATACCTGTTCTAGGCATAGGAAAAAGTCTACGGCGCCTCTTTATAACTTCAGCAGAACCACCGCCAGCTTAGAGGTTTATTAAGATCAGTGTCTTAAGCGGCAGTCTTAATAAATGTGCCCCTAAATCTTTAAAGGATTGTTTATTTCAGTACTTTTTATCCATGGCGGGAATCTATGTCTTTTACAAGCAGGAAAATAACAAAAATTATAAAATACAAAGGCCACCTTCAGAAATTAATGGATTGCTTTTTTATCCTTTTTTGCTGCGTTTTTCTCAAATGATATGAGTCAAGCACCTTACAAGGCAGTTGAAGACCATTTACAGTACCTCCCACCATGGCCAGACACATTTTCATTTTTTAGTACTGTTGCTTCCAAAACGATAACCTTTTTTGTTCTGTTATTTGGTCGGTCTGTCTCATTCATCATTTTCCATGTCATAAAATGGCCTTAAGCTACACCAGCAAGACCTATACCTCTACATAAGGCCCTATTCACACGACCTTATGTTCATTTCCGTATCTTATCCGCATTTTTGTGGATAAGATGCTGAACCATACGGACCCATTCATTTTTCCACAGGAGAAAAAAAAATGCGGAATGCACACCGTGTGCATTCCGCATCCGTATATTATGGAAGTTATCCCGCAAAAAAAAGGAAACATGTCCTATACTTGGCCGCAAAACATGTCCGTAGCCCCATTAAAGTCAATGCGTCTGCAAAATTATGGAACACTACGGAAGACTTTCCGTATGTTTTCCGTTCCGTTTTTATACGGACACGGAATACATACGGTCGTGTAAATGGAGCCTAACTTTGTGCATCCACCGGCAGAACAGAGGGATTAAGACCAGCATTTAAATCACCACTTTTAATAAATGTCCATAGCTGAGAACCTATGTTTTTTTTTTTTCAAAAATGAAAATTACAATAATTGTGAAATACAAAAGCCACCTTTAGACATTAATGGATTGCTTTTTCAACCTTTGTTGCAGTGTTTCTCTCAAATATATGAATCAAGCATCTTATGCCTCTTTCACATGGTCAGTATTTGGTCAGTAATTTGCATCAGTATTTGATCAGTATTTGTAAGCCAAAAGCAGAAGTGGAACCTACAGAGAAAAGGTGTAATAGAAATATGTGTGCCTCTTCTGTGTTTTGGACCCACTCCTGGTTTTGGCTTACAAATACTGATGCAAAAATACTGACTAAATACTGACCATGTGAAAGAGCCCTTAACCAGTTGAAGGCCATTTACAATACCTCCCTTCATAACCAGACACATTTAATTTTTTTTTAGTAATGCTGCTTCCAAAGCCACAGCCTTGTTAATTTAATAGTTTTTGTCTCTTTTTTCTTTAATTTAATGCGACTTTTTAACATTATTGTTTTTGCAATTATTTATTTTTTATACCTAGAAAATTGTAGATTTTTGTAGATTGTAAAATATTTTACAATTTATTTTATAAGAGCACAAAGTGCAGCCAAAATACAATGATCACTGGTAAGAGGGGAGGTAAAAGATGCAGTGTGAGCTAGTGGTGGTTGTTGTTATTATTATCATTATTATTATTATTACTTTTATCTTGTTTTGTCTTTATTTATTGTACCTCATAAGGTCATACATTGTTTCAACAAATTTCTTACAATGGAGCCATTTTGATACCAGTTTCCATTGACAGCTATGTCGCCTATCTGCACTCTCAGATTGATTGAGTTATTTCAATAGGGGTAAGAACAAGAAAAGAAAATATCCTGCTGTCAGCTGATTATCTTCAAGGGGACAAAAAGATTAGGCATCTAGAAATTCAATATGTTGGTTATTTGATTTAGGGGCCGTTCAGACGGCCGTAGTATTGCGGATGCCGCCCGGCATGTGTTCCGCAATTTGCGAAACACATGGCCGTGCGCCCCGTTCGAAATGCCTATTCTTGTCTGCTATTGATTAAGGGTATTGTGAATGGGCCCTTAAAGGGGTTCTCCGAGTTATATATATTGATGACCTATCCTCAGGATAGGTCATCAATATCAGATCGGCAGGGGTCCGACACCCGGCACCCCCGCCGATCAGCTGTCTGAAGAGGAGGCGCGCGCCGTATCAGCGCTGCCTCCTCTTCACTGTTTACATGCTGGCCGACACGGGGGGAGTGGTGAGTAGGTGTAATTACACCTCACCACCCCATTCATTTCTATGGGAAGAATCGCTCCCATACAAATCTATGGAAGCGATTCTATCCATAGAAATGAATGGGGCAGTTAGGTGTAATTACACCTACTCACCACTACCCCCGTGTCGGCCAGCATGTAAACAATGAAGAGGAGGCAGCGCTGATAGGGCGCGCGCCTCCTCTTCAAACAGCTGATCGGCGGGGGTGCCGGGTGTCGGACCCCTGCAGATCTGATATTGTTGACCTATCCTGAGGATAGGTCATCAATATTTATAACTCGGAGAACCCCTTTAATCTAGAGCAGCTATTGGGTATTGTTGGACCATCCACATACTTATAGAGAAACAAATTACGAGATTGGACAACATTTATCTAATGTGCATAACCATCCTTAGACCATCCTTAGAGTAACTGCAACTGTGATCTCAAAGTAGCTGCACACTGGCACCTTTGCCTATTTTTGATTAAAGGGGTTGTGTCAAGTTTATAACCAGCTGATCGATGGGGCGCTCCCATAGAGAATGAGAGGCAGGGCATATGCTTGACCTGTTGCTTCATCAGAATAAGGGAACCAATCACCATGAAAATACAGTGCAATCTGCAAGCAGCATGTCATAGAGGAGGAAAAGTTGAGGAGATTGATTTATAGTTTTAGGGAAAAGATTCAGTAGAATTTGTAAATTATTCATTTAAACCACTGCTCTTTCCATGCCTAGGAGTCATGTGGGCGGAGCTACTCAGTGATTAGCAGCCTTCTCTGTATTCTAAAGTAATTCAAATTTAACTGTCAATCGCTTTGTGGCTCCACCCACTTGACTCCTAAGCATGAAAAGAGCAGAGGTTTAAATGAATAAATTACAGGTTTTAATGACTCTTTTCCCAAAAAACTATAAATCAGTCTGCTCAGCTCCTCCTGCTCTATAAGATGCTGCCTGCATATTGTACTGAATTTCCTGGGGACAGGTTCCATTTAAGGGAAATGTGTCACCAAAATATTTATCTGCCAGTTAACCCTTCGCGACCAGCGCCGTACATGGCCGATGCTGGGGCGATGCGTATGGCCAGCAAGTCTCTCTGCTGTTTCTAACAGCAGAGACTTGCCACTACCTACTGTGTCGGCGGCGTTTTCCGGGGTGACTAGATGCGTGATCACACGTGATCACGGCATCTAGTTGCGTCTAAACCCGGAAGCGTTCGCTTCCGGGTGGTGTACAGACACCCCATGTGGCCAATCGGGGTGTCTGTACACCATATGAAAACTGTAATCCTCGCTGGTGAGGATTACAGTTTTCAAAGTGCAATTCTTATTCTGGCCACTAGATGGCAGGCCAGGATAAGAAATGAGCAATTCATGGATTTCTGAGTCTATAAAACCCAGAATTGCTCATAAAGAAAAAAAAAAGCCACAATATATAAGCCCATATTTGAGCTTTCTAATAGTAAAAAAAAAATAAAAAAAAATGTTAAAAATATATAAAAAATAAAAAAGATGTAAAAGTTCAAATCACCCCCCTTTCCGTATAAGTAAAATAAATACCTAAATAACAATAAATATAGACATCATGGGTATCACCGTGACCGAAAACGCCCGTACTTTTAAAATATAAAAAAAAATCCAATACGGCGAATTGTGTGGCGGAAAAAAGCGTCCAAATGGCGATTTGCCGTTTTTTGTCGCTTTTTTTTCTAAAAAAAATTAAATAAAAAGTGATCAAAAAGTCATACACACCCCAGAATGGTATCAATAAAAACTTCAGATCGTCCCGCAAAAAATGAGCCCCCATACAGCTCTGTACACATAAATAGCAAAAAGTTATAGGGGTCAAGATTTGACAAGGGAAAAAAAAAAAAAAAAGGGCAACTTTCTAATTATTTTATCACTATGAAAACGCAGGAAAAACTATACATATTAGGTATTGCCGGATTCATACTGACCAGTAGAATGAAAGTAACGGATCAGTTTTAATGCACATCGAACGCTGTAAATAAGAAACCCGTAGAACTGTAGCGAAATAGCGTTTTCTTTGCAATTTCACCCGGTTTGGAATTTTTTTCCCGCTTCCCACTACACCGTATGCAATATTAAATGGTGGCGTTGGAAAGTACAACTTGTCCCGCAAAAAACAAGCCCTCATACAGCTATGTGAACAGAAAAATAAAAGAGTTATGGCTGTTTGAAGGTAGGGAGCGCAAAACGAAAATGCAGAACCGAAAAAAGCTCCGGGCGCGAAGGGGTTAAAACTATATTTTTTCTAATGTGTTTTTATTTTTTTTTATTACATATTTTTTAATTCTATTTCCTGAACATGATCCTTCCCCCGAACTATTCTTAACAGCATTTAGACAGCATTACGAAAAATTGCTTTATGGCTGCCACATGGGCCATAGACACAATGGTCAGGAGGAGACCTCATTGACTTTGGGACTATGGGAGAGTTTTCTAGGCATGCTCTGTGACCTGTGCAGAGGTGATTATACAAGGAAAGAAAATAAATCACCTACTGTGAATGGTGGATCCTGCCTAAGTCTACTTTCACACTAGCGTTTTTAAATATGACGGAACTCAATACCGGAAAAAAATGCTTCAGTTTTGTCCCCATTCATTGTCAATGGGGACAAAACTGAACTGAAGACAACGGAATGCTCCTGAAAGCATTCCGTTCCATCTTCAGACCGGAGAACAAACCGCAGCATGCTGCGGTTTGCTCTCCGGTCCAGGCATCTGCACCAAGACGGATCCGGAATGACCCCCAATGCAAGTCAATGGGGACGGATCCGTTTGGTGTGGACACACCAGTAATCCGCATCTGTCCTCCATTGACTTGCAATGGGGGGTCATTCCGGATCCGGCTACGGAGATAGATACATACAGACAGACAGACATACATACATACATATATACACACATACATACTCACATACTCCAGGGACGCCGGCAGCATGTCTTCACGCGCCTCCTGCGCGCAGCTATGACGTTTCCCCACTGCGCCCAGCAGAGGGCGCTGTGGGGAATCGTCATCACTGCGCGCAGGAGGCAAGTGAAGACGTTCTGCTGGCGTCCCTGGCTGGAGTATGTAAGTATGTATGCATGTATGTATGTATGTAGGTATGTGTGTGTATGTATGTATGTTTGTCTGTGTCTTGTTCCAATGTGTGTGTCAACATGCGCTGCTCCGGCTCCACACATGTATCAGCGGCAGTATGGATCCGTCGGCACCCTTTAGGTGCCGGATCCGTGCTGCCGCTAGTGTGAAAGTAGCCTTATCTGTCATTCTAATTCTGTATGGTATCACCTCTGTGTATAGATAAGCAATAACTGCAGTAAAGTCATCTGTACAGACCAAGAAGTGACACCTATTATTAGGTTTAGTGGCCAGTGCGAAAACTGCAGGATTTTGTGTTTTGTTTTTGTTTTTTTTTTATATAAATATTGAAATAAAAAATTAAAAATATCACCAAAAATTATTTTAAAAAATTAAATGTAAAACAGTGATTAAAACAATAGGTTATTTTCTGAAGATACATTCCCTTTAAGGCACTGTTCTCTAGTAACAGGAGTCCAGCAAATTTTACTTTTCTTTCTGAACAATCAATAACATCATACATCATATAGGTTGTACATGATAAGAAAAGCATTTGCAAACTTACGCTACAGTACGTACTGTATACAGACCCCTACTGTAGAGCATTATAAATTACATTGATGAGTAGAGTTTTCTTTTAAGCTGATTTTATTTTTTCCAGAAGGGGGACAGATTGTCACCCGGAACCTTCTTACGGTGCCAGCAGAACACAGACACTGTCTTACCAGGAATCATTGAGTTATATTATTTAGCACAATTCCACATGCTGGGAGTACTTGACAGGCAATGTAAGCATTCATTTCTTCTATGCCAAATCGGCCATAATCTGAACAGGACTGATCCAAGAAGCTAATTCTACCCAGAAGCTGTAAATTGTATGGCAGATGATACAGGAAGAGTGAGGTATGATATTTTATTCACTAAAAATTAACATACTTCATTATGGCCATTTTATGAGACAATTTAAAGACGTGATTATGAACACACAAACAATTTGTTCCAAATCATTGCCCATTATTCATCTCCAGTAGAGCCGCATTCACATACAGCAGTAATTCTCTTTGTCTTACACAGGGTGATGAGCTTCCTCCAAACAACAATTCTGGATGTCCCTTAAACGTTTCAGTCACCTGCCGAACAACAGTTTGCTCATTTGCCAGGTGATTGGCAGCACCTTTAGGCAAGTTGCACATGTGTGGTTGTCCTCTCTGACAGGCTGTTCCAGGATAGAATGTCTGGAATTGGCCAGACAAAAAACCTTGCGTACAAAGGTTTTTGTCTGACCGATTCACAGTATATTTGCCGGGTGGCGCCCTGATCTCTGCTGGACCCCATTATAGTCAATGGGGCAGGGCAGGAAGGCGGCAGTATCTGGCAATCCCTAAACCAATTAACTCCAGCACACAGTTCTACGCCAAATCAGCCTGCCGAAGAGGACAGTCACAGATGCAAAACGAGCCTTATACTGGGCAATTATTGAGAATGAGTATTGGCACAAGTTCATCCCTAATAATTATCCTGATCCTTGGCCTGTGTAAAAGGGCTCTAAGTGAGTGAGATTCTGCCATTTAGATCTAAAGATTGCATTCAGATCTTCCACTGTACCTTAAAGGAGTTTTCAGAGACTTTAATACTGATGACCTATCTGATTGGTGGTCTGACACCCAGGACACCCACTGATCAAGTGATTGAAAAGGCAGTAGTGCTTGCAGTAGCACCACAGCCTTCTCTCAACTTTTCCTAGGCCAGTGATGACATGTTCAACGGTCATGTGGCCAAGATGCATCTCAGCCCCATTGAAGTGAAAGGAAGTCATTATGCTGCAGTGGAAGAATTTCTAAATGATTCCTGACCAACACTGATTGACCCCATTGATTTTAATGTGGTCTATCCAAGTTCTAGGTTCTTTTTTGCTGTCAAAAATACTGGATTGGCAACAAAGTCCCCCCCCCAAAAAAAAAAAATGTTCCTAATACTAGAAAAGAGTGAGGTGCCTACCCATGATTCAGGTTCATCATTGAAAATCTAATAAACTAGTTACACATATGACTTAAAAGCTCTGCCCAAACAATTAAATATGGATTCTGGGTCCAAAGTCACATTTTTCATTGCATTCATGCGAAAACTGCAATAATACATTGCTTCCACACTCTGGTCAAGTTGCCATGTTAGGGCTTGATGCCACAGCACACTGGATCAGCATAATTCGGATGCAAATAAAGTATATCACAACAAGCAACTGTATGTAAAGCGTCCTCTCTTATTTGCATATATATGAGTAAAAACCTCGCCACATGGGGGGAAGTCTTTTAAATTCAGATCAGGGTTTGTGACTGTCAATGTTAAGTTTTAGCCAAGAGCCATTTTAAGACTATAATAAAACCCTATAAACATGAAAGCAAGTATGATGTATACACAAGTTCATTTAGCAAATGCAATACCTTTTTCATTACAGCAATCATATAACTCACAGCAATCTACACACAAATGACTTATGAGAAGAAGAATAATTCACTAAAAGGCAAGTAAAGCTTCAGTGCTAAATATTACTTCATTTCAGAATGTGGCATTCTATAAATCGTCACTCAGGCTGTAATGGATCATAAATCTAATTTAATTACCATTTTCTAATGAATGTACGCCTGTCATGTATGATGCATAATTGTACCGTCTATGCAGATCATGGTTACAACTTTCATTCATATTCATTTAAGATGATAAAGTCATTTTTGTACAAGTTTCTTTCTTTTCTTAAAGGGGTTTTACAGTTTCAGCAAAAGGTAAAGGTTACAATTTCTAATGGCATTAGAATGGCAGTTACTCCAGGGATGCACCTAGCCTTTCTGCTGCCTGAGGCGAAAACTGAAATGACGCCCATCCCTCCCCAATGCCAGTTCCTTAACCTAACACCTTCCCTTCTGTCCATGGCCCTTCGGCTGCCCCTTTCTTGCACCTACCTGGTGCTGCCTGAGGTGTTCGCCTCACCTGGCCTCATTGGTGGTGCACCCCTGGGTTACTAGAACTCTGCTTGCTGTCATTCAAAGAAGAACTTTCATTGTTTACTTTCATTGAATACAAATCTCTCTTGATTATATGATGGACGCACAGAGTACAGCTAGGGCATATACACACGCCATTTACAGTGTACATCAGAAGTACATGTCAGGTTTATTTCCTGACAAATGTCTCCAACCTATGGCACTTATATAGCTAATGGTGGGCTCAGATGTTAAAAACATAAACCACATTGTATATGGGTTTTTCTTTGGGGCGGAGGGGGGAAGCCACTGGATAGAGTAAGCAGTAGTGTTGAGCGAGCACCTCTGTGCTCGTATGCTCGGGTGCTCTGGCCGAGCACTAGGGGTTGCTCGAGTGCTCAGCCGAGCACCCGAGCATAATGTTAGTCAATGGGACTAAACCCCCCGCTCAGAAGAGGGGAGGGTGTCTAGTTAATAGAAAAAGGTCAGAATCGCGACTTCTCCTCTTTTACTCCTTTCACTCGTAAAAGTATGCTAATTAACTGAATTTGTATGCATTAGCGCACAATGCGTACACATTGGTGTTCAAATGCGTGTGCATTAGCGTACAAATTCGTATTCATTAGCATACAATGCGTAGCATTAGTGTACAAATCAACATTACAGTGAATGGCAGCATTGCGCTTGAATACACTCGGTGTTTGGCCGAACAGCGAGCGGACCCGAGCGTAGGCATGCTCGGCCGAACAGCGAGTTCGGCCGAGCATGCTCGCTCAACACTAGTAAGCAGCTCTTGTTTGGTGCCCTGGTTCTGTTTGGCAATCTTCTGGTCCCCAGCTTGTTTACTTCCTACTAGGGTACAGACAGGGTCGTGTGTGCCTCTGCAGCCAATGAATGTCCTCAACAGTGAAGTTTCCCCAAGCGACACATCACTGCTTGGTCACATGCAACTTCGGAGCCTGTCACTGCTGATGCCATTCATTGGCTGCAGCAGTGAATGGGACCTAATCTATACCCCATAGGAAGTATACAAGCCATTAGCCAAACGGAGCAAAGGTGCTGGATCATAGAGGTGGGGAGCAGGGGAGTATGATTCTTTCCTTAGGTACCACACACTCAATCCTGGAATACCCCTTTAAGTATCTTTTATACAATAATTGCTTAGTATTATTTCATGTCTTTAGTCAGAGCAGTGTTTGCTAAAGATCTGCATTTTTTTTCTGTATCCTTGACAAAATGATCAAGATTTCCTGGTATTCACAGTTGCTCTTACATTAAAATCAAGGTCATAACATTTTTTATTGGATGTTTTATTGTGGATGGAAAAATTCAAATAAAAAGTCTGAATGAAAATTGGGGATAATTGATTGTATTCTCCTACAGGTGCCACCACTGCCCTAGGCAGGGCCTATATAAATTAGAACCTGATAATTATTCCTAGATAGGAACACTCCTTAACTCTCTTTAGACCAGTTTCAGATGATTTTCCTGTCACTCTATGGAGTAAAATGTTGCTTGGAAATTGCTAAAATCCCAGCATGTAGTGATTAAATCAAATTGCTAGCTACGTATTTGTCTGCAGGGATTTCTCAGCGATTTTATCTGTTGCGACTAAGGCCTTATGTACAGACTGTATCCATTTTGGGTTCTACAAATCGCAGATCCGCAAAATACGGATGCAGTCTGTGTGCCACCTGCATTTTATTGTTTGTGGACCCATTGACTTCATCGGGTCTGTGGTCTGCATTTTGCAGACATATTCTATCTTTTTGTGAAACAGATATACAGATGTAGAAAGCACATGGGTGATCCGTGTACTTTCCACATGTGTTTATCTGTTACGCAAAGAGATAGAATATGTCCTATACTTTGCAAAATGCGGACCATGGAGCCATTGAAGTCAACGGGTCCACAAATGTCAGAGCCATTTTTTGTACCGTGACAAAAAAGTCCAGGTAATACCTTGATTTTAAATGTATTTTTAGTTGCTTATTCAGGTATGCACAATGTACAGTAAAATTAAACCAGCCCAATGGTCACCTGTTCTAGGTAGTGGGTACAGGGGAATAATTCCAAGGCACTGAGCAGTCAATAACAGATTTATGAAGTGAAACATTACATCCCAGCCATTCAAATGAATGGTCTACAGTGTGATTTGTGGATGGAGTGGGAACAGTTACGCTGTATTTAGATGGGGCAATATTTGGTCAGATTATCGTGAATGAAAGTTTCTGAAGTACCTTCTCAACAATCATTTATTGAGTGGAACAGTCGTTAGTACTTGCAAGTAAATGATCATTTCTGGCCAGCAGATTATGCAGTCGTTACAGCGATCTGCTTCCCAGAAACAATGCAGCTGTATGAGGACGAGCAATCATAATAGCGATCACTCATTCTCATACTGTGGAGGTGATCGCTGCACTGTAAAAGCAACTCTTCACCTCCACTTAACAAGCAGCCGACTGTGGGGAAGAAACACTTTCTTCCCGACAACTGGCTGCTCCTCGGCCCATCTAAATGCGCCTTAAGAGATAAAGAGACACTCTTTGTTATTGGGGGGGATTAAACAAAGGATCCTCTCCATATGAAGTTTATAAGCCCTGGTAGAAACTTAACAAAGCGAGTTCTTTCTTGAGAAAACCCCTTTGAGAAGAAAAAGAAAAACAATCCTTTGAAATACACATTTAAAGGAAACACATATTTTTACGAATAATACATGATGCCTATATGAGGCAATATACATTGTAAACAAAAAGGGGCCTTGGGACAATGCTCTTTGTCAGCACACAAATCTGGAAAAGAGTTAATTAAACAGAACCATGGTGCTCTCTGCTATAAATAAACAGCATGGTGGCTCTGTGGTTAGCACTGCTGGCTTGAAGCACTCGTGTATTGGGTTTGAATTCAACCAAGGACAACGTCTGCATGAAGTTTGTATGGTCTCCCTGTGTAAGTGTGGGTTTCCTTCAATAACATTCTGATAGCTTAACATAATTAAGATTGTGAGCCCCAGTGGTGAAATACACCAGTCTATACATTCAATGCCTGTAGAGTGGTGCACAATTTGTTAATGCTGAATAAAATAATAAGACAATCAGCACATTTCTGCATGATACATAAATAGTGGTGGATCAGTCTAGCGCTAGGTGAGAGTCTGTAATCACAAGAAGAAGGTTTTCTATACAATGACAATATTTAAAAAGGGACTATTAGTCTTATGGACACAGAATACAGAAAAACTGTTAATGGAAGTAGAGTTGTATAACCTTTGTGCTTCAGAAAGTATGTTACTTATCTCAAATAAGTTTTTTCTGGGAGTAAAATATTGATGACCTATGCCCAGGAAACATAACCAATATCAGATCAGTTGGGGTCTGAACCAAGACATATCCTCATCCTCACCCCTCTATCCCCCCAATCCGATGTATAGCGCAGGGCAAGGGATTTATTGTTTACTTTGGTACACTACTAGGCGGAGGCTTCCTGGTGACGCCACTGGCTCTAATGGGCAGGCTTCAGAGCTACCCTAGCCATTTTACAGGCTAGGGCAGTGCTAAAGCCAGTCCATTAGTTCCGGTGACATCACCAGGCTCGCTGCTAGGTGGAAGCCTCTGCCTAGCAGTCTCTGTGGAGATCCTGGTACATCACCGGATCTCCAAAAAATGCCTTTGCCCTGCGTGATTCAGGGCAAAACAGAGCATCAGAACATGAAATGCTTTGATGCTCATATCAGGGGGGCCGGATGGATGAAGTTGGTGAACCCGGACAATCCCTTTAATCCCAGCAGCACCACTGATCAGCAATTTGAAAGGGCCTTAGCGCTCAGGCGAGTGCTTGGCCTCCTCCCAGAATACCAAACACAACACCATAGATTGTATAATTGCTGCGGTTGGTATAGTAGCCCAGATCCATTGACTTGAATAGGACTGAGCCATATATAAGTTATGTAACCAATGAACAAGATGTCACTGGCCTTGGAAGAGGCGGCAGCCCTCAACAGAGCGCAGCAGCCTCTTCGAACAGCTGATCAGTGGGAGAGCTGGAAGTTGATATTGATGACCTGTCCTGAAGACAGCATGAACATCTGTATAAGCACCCTTACATAATAGCATTATAATCCATAAAAAGAATTACTGCTAACCACCTGCACATGTGAATAACTCACTATTATCTCTGCTGGCTATAAACAGGGTGGGTAAGTCATCCTAAATATCATTGCATTTCATAGAAATGAGAAATATCATATTTGAAAAGTGTGTAGTGCAATGGTGTCTGAAAACTGCTTTGTGTTCTACAATCCTCTGCTTTCTTTTCATAAGCTTTCATATATTTTTAAACTTACATTTGCTCTAAAAACCCACTGCAGGCTTGGTGATTGATATATCTTATAAGGAGGGCATAGACCTAGCCTACACTGCTCTTAGGATTTCCTGTGATTCAAATCAGACAGCAATTAAACACAGTGAAATGCACATTTACAGAATAATTTAGAATATGTTCAAATTTATAGAATTTCTTAAAACAGTCAGCAGTGTCCACTTCAATCTCTGCATGATAATAACGGATTATTATGTGCAGTAACCTATTTATGAAAAGGAAACAGTGTGCTTCTTTCAGACTCCATCAATTGCTTTAGTAAAGATTTGAAAAGCTTGGCCTACTTTATATGCAGATCACCATCCCAGTTGCATAAGGATTTACAATAGAGAAAAACAAAACTGTTTTTGTTTTAAGTAATGGGTGTTTGTTTAATTCCCACCATTATGCCTGCATAGGAAATGTTTACTGACTCTTTAGGATGTAGATATTGCACTTTGATCATTTTAATTGTGCAATCATTTGCCTAAAATATACATGAACTGCAGTTAATGTTATAGCATCTCTTGATTGCTATCTAGAGCATTCTTTCTTACAATGTACAGTACAGCAAATCCAAAAAATGGCACCATCAGTCAAATCATTGTTGTAGAAGTTGTATATTACAAAAAGCCAACCAAGCAGAGATACACAAATATCATTTCATATCATTTTACTCTCTTTTTTAATTAGGAAAATAGTCTTAAACAATTAGCATTATCAGTAAAGCTGGAAAAATGGAAAAAGTAAGCAATAGCACTATATATGTTTATATATATATATATATATATATATATATATATATATACACATCCTTTCGAGGAAGCATTTCTAAATTTCTAGAATCTATACTTGAAATTTACATCTTGAAGGAATTCTTAAGGGAAAGATGTGCAACCTGAACAACCCCTTTTTGAATGCCCAAGAAATTATGGACATTTTTTTTATTTTTCACCGATGTCATGTAAAATACAAAAGAGATCCTTCGTAATCTTTAAGGGATATACAATATATATATATATATATATATATATATATATATATATATATATATATATTCTTTCTGAAATACTGCACATTAAAATATATTCATGGTATAAAAACTAAAAGCAACATTTAGGTTACTTAAAGTGCAAAGGCACTTTAACTCAAAAAAGTGACGCCCAGTGGCTGCAGTAGGTAATTGATTTGCAACAGTAACATGTTATTTACATAAGAAAAAGAAGTTCAGTTCACTGAGAGCTTCAGAGATCTTATAGTTACCGTTTAGAGCATTAGATTGAAGATTCACTCTCATATTAAACATAAACAGACTCAAAAGGGATAAAAGAAATCATAGCAATAAAAAGAACCAACATTCATTGAAAGGAAACCGTTTCTAGAAGTATAATGTAGAAATAATTTAAAGAAAAAGAAAAAAGGATACATTGTCTCCAATGCCAATTGTCACACAATGTATCTGTACCTGTGTAGCTTATAAAAGGCATACCGTGTATGCACAATTGCTTCTGACATTCCATATCAACAACAAGCATGAAGCAATGCTATTTTAGAAATGTTGCCTACAGCTGACTTATTGCAGTTTGCTTTTCCAAAACCTCAAGGTAATCTGGCTCTGATTGCATTTTTCCTTGAAGGAGAAGATGTTCCTGTTTAGATTGTTCTGCAAAGTATTTTCTGGGGGTGCCATACAAAACAGTTTTATTTATCCTGTCCTGGTTCTGGCGCCTCGATTCATATGCAGGCATGAGCTGCCTTTTAGGCAAGGTGCAAAAGTTATAATGAACAACCCCTCCAACGGGCAATTCTTTTACCCTCTCTGCAATATTCTGGTACAAAAGTTCTGGCTCTGCTGTAGCAGAGGACTTTTCCAGCAGTTCAGTTGTGCTTATTGTGTATGCAGATGGGTCCTCCTTTTTGTGGTCCAGTTTGCTGTAGCTAAATTCTTGTAGGTTTCTGTAGTAGGCAACAGGGTCTCCATCTTTTTGCATGTAGATTGGGTTTTGGCACATTTGCCCAACAGGTGGCGGGATGTAATTATACACATGGGCCTCAGTTTTATCATTGGAATTGGCATTGTATGACCCATATTGCAGTTGGAAAGAACTGATATCTAGGTTGTTTGCGCTGCTGCTTGGAACACTCTGTACCCCTTTTCGTCTTTTCAACACAAAGACAAACAAGCCTGCCCCAAAGCACACTGAAAGAATGAAAACCACTAGTAATCCCAAAATGAGTACTGACAGAGGAACCTCAGTGTGGAGTTCTGGATAAGGACTCGGTGATATACCCGAAGGATGTGGTGTGTAGGTCTTGTGATTGTAAGATAACACAGTAGCATCAGCCAAATGTGGGTTCTCTGGACAGATTGCTTCTTTAGACACAATCCTTAAATGCTCTCCGGCATGTTTTAGTGGTGACTCACATGTTACTTCCTGAACAACCACAGTAGAGCTTGATTGCTCAATCCAGTTTTTCAGACCTAAAATATCACACGTGCATTCCCAAGGGTTTTCCTGGAGATCTATTTGTATAAAGGCAGTGAGCTGATCAAGAACTCCCTTTACAGGAAGATATGAGAAATGGTTGTTCCTTAAATTTAGTCTTGTAAGGGCAGTGCCACCAAACACATTATCAGGCAATGATCTCAGTAAATTATTGTTCAGAAATAAGAGCTGCAGGTTGCTTAGAGCATCAAATGTACGTGGAAAAATGTCCTTTATGACATTGTACTCTAAATAAAGATACTGCAAACTGTACAAGCCTTCAAACATGGATGGATATAGTATTTCAAGGTAGTTGCCATTAAGATAAAGTCTACGTAAGCTTGTAAGGTTTGAAAAGGCACCTTCTTGTATAACTGCTATTCGGTTATTTCCTAAATGTAGCAAGTCCAGTGAATAAAATTCTAGAAGATCAGTCTTATAAACAATTTGCAGATAGTTACCTGTCAGATACATCTTTCTTGGATTGCCGGGCTTAGGATGGAGATCAGAAATGTTGCTAATTTTTCTTTCTTGACAATTGACAGTTAAGCCACTGTCAGAGGTCTGAGATGTGCAAACACAACTTTCTGGACAGCTTAGAGGAACTGGAGATTTTGTCTGATATACCATGATAGGCCCAAAAATCTGCCTATCTTTGGACACTGTTACTCTAGGAGTGGGTCGGTTTCGGGTTTTTGGAGGCCGACTGGACTTTGGAGCTCTGGTGGGGCTCACTGCAGGGTTAAAGGTTGGAGGCATCCGTTGTATTCGAGTATCTGGAAATGCTGGATGTACAGATCTCTGATTTGTATCACTTGAACTTTTCCTGGGACACAGATCTTGCCTAGTGAGCTGTGTAACATCCTTTCCATGTAGTCTAAAAGGAGTCTCACAAACAATCTCACCCACAAATACAGTGATGGTATCTAACCATGCTTTCAGTGGAATCAAATCACAGGTACAATTCCAAGGGTTCTCCTCTAGTTGAATCTCCATGATCCCACCTATGTGCTCAAGGACACCAGCAAAGGGCAGCATCTTAAGTCTATTGCCTCTCAGATCCAAATGAGTTAAAAGTACAAAGCGAAAGACGTTGTTTGGGAGAGATAACAGAAGATTGTCATTAAGAATCAAGACTTTTAATTTATTCAGTTTGCTGAAAGCACCAGCTTCAATAACACTGATGAAATTGTAATCTGCTTGCAAATATTCAAGACTCTCCAGGCCTTGGAAAGTTTCCTCTCTTAACATTTCTAATTTGTTATTATTCAGATGTAATCTCTTCAGTGTCTTAAGCCCATTGAAAGCACCAATTCTGATTTCTTGAAGCTCATTGTTTCCCAAATGTAAAGTCACTGCATTTGAGTAATTGACAAACTCATTTGGATATAATCTGCTCAGTAAGTTGCCATTAAGGAAAAGCTGATAAATTCTGGACTGGGGAGGCAGCAGCAAACTGACGCTGGTGAACCCTTTATTTTCACAATTGATATTTAGCACATTCTCCTTTTCCTCACACAGGCAGCGGATTTTGCATATATCTTTGGCAGTTTTACGACTCTCTGTCTTTAAGATTGCAGTCACTGACATAACACTCAGCAACAAAATGCTGTTCAGCATCTTTATAATCCACAGATCCAAGATCTGGTCCCTATTGTAAAACCTTTAAGGAAAACGAGAAAAAAAAAAAAAAAAGATTTGTATCACACACTGAAGGCAATGAACAAATGTCAAAGTGTACAAAGACCATCCATAGCCCGGTTTCTAGATCTGTCTAATGAATTGGAAGCCCCCACTTTCTGTCTTCCCAAACCGATCCCATAGCTTCCTAGTGATTCCCAGTATATTTTCTGAAAGCGTGCAGAAACATTAACTGTGTACTCACGCATCAGGAAAGCATGAGGCTTTTCTTCCTTGCAAGTCCAATGCAGGTTTGCATATCAAAGCTTTCCGTTCCAGCTCAGCTCATGTGTCCCTATCCATGATCTCTGGGGAAATGTGGGTAGAAGTTCTCTGAGTGGGAGTCTGCCGTGACTCGGAGTAGTTGCTGCGGTGGCCGCCTTCCCTTCTCTGCCTCCTATGAGTGGGTTTCTGTAGAGATTTCTGCTCTGCAGGCTCCCTCGGACGGAGAGAGGGTGACGTCACGCTCTGGAAATTTGTTGCTGGGGGAGCACTGCAAACACGTTGTGCCTGTCTATTGTGTTCCCTTGTAAAGCTCAAATGTGATCCGTCCCTTTCAATATAGGAAAGGGAGTGTGAAACTCATTGTGATCCTCGGATGCTGCCTGTCTGAGAAGGACAGTATCCTCTCAACCCCCTCCCTTCTTCTTAAATACTCCTGCTCATCAGTTTAGGCTGCAATATATAGAGGACAATGCTGTAAGTTTATTTTTTTTCTATCTATCTGCTTCTCCACAGATGCATACCAATATTACCGTCTAAGTGTGTCACCTGTTCTGGCATGTCTGGTTTGTGCATCTGTGCACCATATGCATTTGAAATCTTTGTAATGAGGAGTGATATGCATGTCTGTATTCATTACTGTGCATGTTTGACCTACTGCAACTAATGTACATAGGAGCTGATTGCATTTAACTGCTTGCGTGTTGGTTGAAAAGTGCTGACGCCCACCAAAATGTTTGCCGGGTTGTCAGATGATGTAAAATAGCATTGATGCTTTTTTTCCCTGGAATTTGTATATGTTGCGTCTATTTATCTATGGTAGCAAAGGAGTTAAAATGTCTCTGCGTTGCCAGACCCATGTGCTTGGATCCGGATACCCAAGTGACCTTTGGCAACTAGTAACGAGAAGGGCTAGAGAGGAAGAGAAGAATTGATGGACAGCTTTTTCATCCTCAAACATGATTTTATCCTCTAATGGGACCACTGGGAGGAATTGTGAGTTAGGTCCCATAGCCTAGATGTAATTATGTGTAGAGCGTATAACATCATCATCTGTGTGTTGGACTGTAGAGTATTTGGATCATTATTACAGCAATTACTCTCTGTGGTGTCAGTGGTGCTTCTATTAACCGATTTGTGGCTAGAAGCTCATTAACTCCAGTTAGTGAAGACTCATAAAACCTTCCCTTGTTGGAACCCTATTGTGTTTTAACACCCAGTAACCCTTTGTATCCTAACACATTGTCAGTAAAGAAATCCTAGTAACCCTTCATCTCCTATAGAGAAGCTGCAGAAAACTATTTGGCTCCTAAGAGATTCACTTTTATCTCAGTCTTCATAGCTAAGACGTTACATTTCCTTATAAGATGGACTGCATAGTTAGATGGGTTACCCATGGTTAACTTTGCAATAGGAAGGTGATATTGACATACAGTAAGTGCAAGCCTATATGACAGCAAAGAAGAGGAGGAAAACTCCAAGCATAAAGATTAAGTGCCTACTGCAAAGGTTGTCCTAGTGGATATGAAAGAAAGCATTATTATAAAGGGAGGCGAAGAATGCAGGTTTTCTTGATGTTGGCGCCAATGCACAAACCCTTGCTGCATTAATGTAGGCTTGCCTGGCTTAACTCTCTCAACTACTTTCACTCAAAGTAGTGATCAGTGAACTGATTGTTTCCTGGCCGGATGGACTGTGGGTGGTGGAGAGCAATACAGGATGACATTTACAGAGATGTTTGGCATCAGAGATAAAGAATTGAAAAATTTACTCTCTATATCTGTGGGTGACATTCATTTAGAAGATAGAGAAGGACAAACAGGTTGTGGGTTGCATCCTGATATATGCAATTACCAGAATTGAAAATCTCACTTTCATTTATTTATGGTTATACATTAGGCTAAAAAAAAATTCAAATGAGATTTCACAGCAAAGTGTTTTTTAGACCTAGCAGATTTGTGGAACTCGCCTTTCATCTCAGCTTTTAACTGAAGCACATTCTGTACAAGGCTTTCAGCAACAGATAGGACAGGAGGGGGAGTTGCAAATGTTATCCCTTCCAGAATTAGACCTGATATGGCCACCCACCTGCTATTTCTATTTGGGTGTGCAAACCAGTAAGATGCATTCATTTAAACCATTTATCTAAAACAGTTGTTACACAATTTGCCTTGTATACCTGTATACACTGAGGCTTTAGTTTTTTTTTTTGCTCGAGCTATAGCGGAATTGAGCAGATTTGTATGTTACAGACCACAGCCCACTCATTGATAATGTGAGCCCCCTGTCAGAGAATGTTGCTATTGAATCACAGGAAGCTGCACTCAGGCACCAAGCCTCAGCTGCTTGTAAGAAGGCAAATCTTAGAGTGCCTCTATTTAATGGAGGCCTTATCTGTTTCCACATAACACAACTAGCCTTTATTCAAACACTGATGCCAATCACTTATCCAGCTCTTTATATATATATATATATATATATATATATATATATATATAGATTGACAACCTATACCTATATTCCATTGAATATCACAAGTTACTCATTTGGTGCTCTGCTTCAGGAAATGAAGAATAGCGCAATACTAGGCTTTGTTCAGCAATCCTTCATCAGTGCAAACAAAATACAAAAGTAAATACTTTTTTTTTTAAAATGGTGTCCTCAAATTACAATAATGCTTTGCTATAGAGTATGTTTGTGGATGTACAGAATCTGCAGCATTTACCAATTACAATCACAGGTATGTTCAACCATAGTTTCTATATAGGGCTTGTACAGGTCAATGTCAGTGGAGTTTACACAATTCCTGCATTTAAATGGAGTCTGTCACAGACTTTTCACAGCAATGGCCATCACTACGTGGTAAAGCATTCAAAACATACCTGTATGTCATTTGGGGGTTCATTGAAAAGAACTATTCTTCGTATGCAAAATGTCTCTCAATTGCCCACCTGGATGGGCTTTGCTTTTAAAATTGTCCAAAGCTGCCACTTTTCCCTGCTATCTGCTCCTCCCCTAACCTCCCAAGGTTTTCTCCCCTCTCCTCTGACATCACAGTGCTCCACTAACTTTCCAAGGTTTCCTTCCGTCTCCTCTCATATCATAGTGCTCCCCTAACCTCCCAAGGCTTCCTCCCCTCTCCTATCCACAGACTGTGGATCAGGTAAGATATATAGAGACAATAATATTAAAAAAATCACCTGTGAATAGATGTGGCGTGATGACTGCAATTTGATCGATGAGAGACACCACAAGAGCCCTAGCAATACTAGAAACTAGCTGCAAATGGCAGGAAATGTGTTCCACCATGTGTTCCAAGAATGCACACATTATGGGAGGACATTTCTCTGGGCTTTGGTAAAAAACCTCCTGTGTGCTGAACTGTGGAAGGAAGATAGTCTGTTCCTTACTTACCCCTCTATGGTGCCGTCAATTACACTTCTCCATTGCACTCATGTGACCACTGATACTAGATGTAGACTCTTCTGCTTATGTCCCAATCGGATGTAATCCTTAATGTTCTTTGCATACTGTAAATGCAGCTGAATAGGAAGACTATGGATCACATCTAGTCGAGACCAGAGTAGAATTGCCCGCATCTAGATCTGGCTTTCACATGAGCACAGCAGAGATGGCAGAATCGGTGGGGGTGGGGGTGGTAAGTACTGAGCAGACTACCTTCCCATCCAAAGATCAGCAAACAGATATGTTTTCCCCAAAGCCTAGATAACCCCTTTAATGGATATTTTACTATGAAACTATAGACACAGTAGCAGTTTTGCTATAAAAGTATAGGCAAAGAGGCAGATTTTCTTTTGGCTGCATGTGCAGTATCCTTAATTGGTAGTTGGAAGTTCAGAATATAACTCATATGATCTGCAGTAGATCTGCTTATATGGTAACATAGGAATCTGTATGATATAATACTGTAATAAAATTAGATAATGTAAAAAATACACTGATGGTAGGATGATAGGCAGATGGCGGCGGATGGTAGGTATTATTTCTTTTGCATCTGTACAAGTGGCATGTTATAAATGTGATTATCCAGATAATACCCACATCCAGCTTGGTCAACAACACTTTAGCTGAGTTGCCAGAATTCATCTATTATGGGTTATGAAATAAGCATGGTGTTAACATTGCTGCCTTTAAAGTGGGCCTGTCATATTTAAAATGCTGTCTATTCTGCAAATACAGTAGCATCATATAGAGCACAATGGGCTGAGCAGATTGATATATGGCGATCTTACTTTGATTGACAGTTATTTTTGAAACATTTGATTCGGCAGCTTCGCCAAAGTTTGACAAGACATTAAATTCATTACAAACTAATTTGTCCAAAATGTTAAAACCCTATTTATCCTATCAATCAATGGGACCATTTTCAACGCCACTGAGACAGAAGTGCACCCATCTAATGCCCGTAATGGTAATATGCTAGTGCAATATGTTTTTTTTGGGTTTAAAAAAAAATACTCACCTCATCCACTTGCTCACGCAGGGGTAATCTATTCCTCTCTTGATTAAAAAAGCTGCCGAAGGACCTGCACTGAGTGTAATGACATCATCACGCGTATCATCACCACGTGATCATTCTGAGAGCATGCGGTGATGTCATCACGCTTAGCACAGGTCCTTCGGCAAGTCTTTTTCAATCAAGAGAGGAGTGGACTTCCTCTGTGTGAGCAAGTGGATGAGGTGAGTATTTTTTATTTTTTTCCGTTCTTTCTAAGACAACTTAGGAAAAATGATTTGTTACCACGTAGCACAAGGAAATTCGGAATCAAATTTTCCAAAAAATTGGACCAAGTTCCACTTCAAATGCTTCACTTCGCTCCACACAAGTTATTTCTATACACACAGTGACTCAATAATGGCTGTCGATCACTTAATAGGACTGCCCACTGGACTCCTAAGCTCAATATTTGTAGAGGTTTACATCAACAAATTACAGATAATACCAAATATTTTCCCACAAAGCTGTGTATCAATCTGATCATCTCACTCCATAACCTGCTGCTTGCATGTTCAATGTGACACGTTCACATCAAACAAATGGTACCTTGGCCAATATCTTAATGTGATATTACTTCTGATGACACTGCAGCTTTTCTTGTGCAGACAATGGAAATATTACAAAGTTGAATTTTATCCTCAGCCTTATATCCCAAAGGGGAATTAGCTAATAAAATTGCAAAGGCAAGGATAATGGAGGATGGGCAGTAATTACATATTGTGAGAATCACTGCATAGAGCAGACTTCCATAATATCATCACATTGCTGTTTGTAGGAATATCCAGACTATGTCATATGTATAATTTATACAATGTGCTGCACTTTACCATAGTCAATTACCCTATTTGTCTTACCGTCTCCTTTATTATCTTTTATTCCACTTTATCTATTCTTACTCCAAATAGAGCCTGATCCCAGTATGTTTGGTCACTCACATGACTTCTCTGTGGTCCCTTTTTGTTCTTAAATAGGATTCTCATTCAGGTAACCTTCTACTTTCCCACATTTTAGACATAGATCAACCCTATTATGACCAAGTGCTATACAGGTACAACATTGGTGCTGGGCTTCATTCTGGAGGGTCTTAAATGTAAGGTGCCAGATTAAAAGGGTTATGCAAGAATAGGGGGGGGGGGTAGGGTTTGTGGCCAGATCAGTAAAGGGAAGCTTACTTACCTGCTTCCCAGTGCTGGCTCCATCTCCTCCTGCATCACCTGGCCGTGGTAGTGACCGAATCCCCTTGTGTCATGTGACCATTTGTCATGTTGTAAGGTGAGCCGGTTAGCACCACAGCTAGTGATTGGCTTTGGGCGATGTCGAACCGGATATTTTTAGCGAGGGAGCACAGAGGAGCATCACAGGCTGGGAGGAAAAGGATTAGAGGGCCAGAACCGGGAAGCAGGTAAGTAAGCTTCTCTTTACAGGTCTGGCCTATCCCCCCAATTCTTTCACAATCCCTTTAAGGCTTCCTGCAATCTAAGAGGAGCAGATTGGCTTCCCAGCCATCATTTACAGCCAATGGTCTTGAGGAGAAGAAAGATTCAACTTCCTCCTTTCCTAGGTGTATGGTGCTCAATGAGCACTATGCAGTGAATAGAGAAAGCGGCTGTGCTTCTTCCTCTATTGTGAGTCTTAAGAGTGTAGAGCGCTGCAGACCATGACCTCTGCTTTGCACAAAGCCACCACAGGGAGCTGTTTTCCCCTATAGCTTGTGGTCATTTGGATGCCCCAGTATGTACAAAATAGTGTGGAATTCGGTCTGAATAGGAAAAATTTGATTCTAAACGAAGCCGAATTTCCTTGCACTTCGTGGTAACAAATCATGTTTCCTAAAATGATGGCTGGAGTTGTCTTAGAAAGAACAAAGAAAAAGAAAAAAAAAAACTCACCGTCTGCTCCTCTCTTGATTGAAAAAGACCTGCTGAAGGACCTGTGCTTAGCATGATAACGCCACTGCTGTCTCCCAGCGTGATCATGTGGTGATGTCGTCATAACCACGTGATTACACTTCTCTGTAAGCGGCTGTTAAAAACTGTGTCATTGATTGATAGGCTGAATGAGGTTTTAACATAGCGGCCCGTGACAAAAAAATAAAACAATAAGTAAAAAAAGTGATAAAATACAAATAAAAACACTCACGTCAATTGAAACTGTCATTGATATAGCTCTGTTCCCACAAATTATACCATACATATCAAAACAACAGACACAAAATAGGGAACTTATTTTGTTTATTTTGTTTAATAATAAGGAGCTATAGTGTAAAGAATATTTGTTTTTAAATTGCCATTTTCCCTAATTAAGAAAATTATTAAAAACAAAGTATCAAAAACCTTAATGTATGACCTACAAACATTGTAAAAATTATTTTGGGAGTCAAACAAATAAAAAAGTTAGAACAGATAAACAACCACATCCATTAAATCACAAAAAAATGTCTGGTCATTAAGACTTTTTCTAGCCTGGTCAGGGGTAAGGTGAAATGTGCCTTATCACTCAAGCACATGGCCTTATTATGGATTTCTGTTTCAGATACCTGATATAACATCCATATACATCTATGGGTTACATATAGTGTTGACCGAGCACCTCTGTGCTCGTATGCTCGGGTGCTCTGGCTGAGCACTAAGGGTTGCTCGAGTGCTCGGCCGAGCTCCCGAGCATAATGTTAGTCAATGGGACTAAACCAGGCACCCCCCCGCTCGGAAGAGGGGAGAGTGTCTGGTTAATAGAAAAAGGTCAAAATCGCGACTTCTCCTCTTTTACTCCTTTCACTCGTAAAAGTATGCTAATTAACTGAATTTGTATGCATTAGCGCATAATGCGTACACATTAGCGCACAATGTGTACACATTAGCATACAAAATCTGTACGCATTAGCGTATAAATTCGTACGCATTAGCGTACAAATCAACATTACAGTGCGGGGAAGAGACTCGAGCACTGCGCTCGAGTACACTCGGTGTTCGGCCGAACACCGAGCGGACCCAAGCGTAGGCATGCTCGGCCGAACAGCGAGTCCGGCCGAGCATGCTCGCTCAACACTAGTTACATAGTTAATTGGGCTGAAAAAATACATGTCTATGAAGTTTAACCAAGGGATGGTTGATATTTTACTTTCTATATATGAGGTATCCACTGGATTCATGAAGAATCCATGAAAAACAAATTGTGACATGTTCCATCATGTGCCATATTATGGAGGCAGTCTCCCCTTGATGGACCAGTTAGATCCCTCAAGTAACCTTAAGCCTGTATTACACTGTCTGATTTTTCATTATATAATAGTTAATGAGCGTTCTCTTGAATGCTCGTTAAAGATCATATGGCAATGTAATACTGCCGGCGATAGTCCGATGAACGAGCAAACGTTAGATCATCTGGCAATCCAAATATTTTGACATGTTAAAAAATTATCGTTTGCAGGCGGCAAATTGCTGAAAAGATCTGCCATCAGCAAACCACTATACAGAATAGGGATGAGCAATGGCATAGCGAGATCACTTCATGTCCTCCGCTAGCGAGCAGGCGAATGCCGGGAGGGAACGCTTCCCTCTTGACAATTGTCTGCCACATCAGGCTGTGTAATACAGCCATTATACAATATTATATACCAGTGCTACCTTGTACAACCTACTTTGTTGTTCTCTGACTGAGCACCCTTTGTGCCTAAGGGTATTCCAGGTGGAGTCTATTACAAATCATATATAATGGAAATGACTTGAGGCTATATTTCTATGGTAACAAAACAATGACCCCTGTACTTTAAAGGGAACCTGTCATCACCGAAACACCCCCTGTGTAAGTGATGCTGAATCCGAATATGTAAGTTTTATATTCATACTCACTTTCATTCAACGCTGTGATCCCACGAACTTCCAGTAAAATGCACTCACTGGACTCTTCTTTGAGTTCTCTCCATTATGTGAGTGAGCACTGGAGTCCAGTGAGTGCATTTTACTGCTGGTTTGTCAGAGCACAGCGTCAGAATGCAAGTGAGTACGAAGATAAAAATTACATGTTCTTATTCAGCATCACTTACACTATACAACGCTTACTCTAGTTCAGGTGGTGTTTAGGAGATGACAGGTTTCCTTTAATTTCCTCATCCACCCCAATAATAATAATTCCCTTTTTAATTTTTTTTTATGGAGACACCAATATGTATTAGTTAATGGGTTCAAGCCACTACCATCCTGAATGTTGTTGGAAAATAAAGTAAAAATAATGTTCTGATGTATCATAGAACCATCACTAATTTCCAAAATGTAAGGGTTCTAAACCTTCTAGGGAAGCTATCTTACATTTAAAAGCAGAGGTGGATCCGCCGAGGTTATCTAGAGGCTAGCACATCTTCATAACTCATGCGAATTCACCGCCAGCTATAGTGGGTCTTAATAACTGACCCTAAGATCTAACTAAGATCTTTAAATCTCTTCTGCTATTTTTTATGCTTAAGACCCTTCACCATTTTTGTAGCCCGTTTCTGCACCCGTTCCATTTTATTTATGTATTTTTGTAGGTGGGGTCTCCATAACTGGACACAGTATTCCAGATGTGGTCTCACGAGCACGCTATGCATACGCATTAGCGTATAAATTCGTACGCATTAGCGTACAAATCAACATTACGGTGCGGGGAAGAGACTCGAGCATTGCGCTCGAGTACACTCGGTGTTCGGCCGAACACCGAGTGGACCCGAGCGTAGGCATGCTCGGCCAAACAGCGAGTTCGGCCGAGCATGCTCGCTCAACTCTAATCACCATATCTCTCTTCCTACTGGTTATTCAGCCAAGCCTCTGACTTGCTTTCCCAGCCATCTGCCAATCATTTTGAAGCTGTCTGATATTGGGATCCCCGGATGTTTCTCTTCTGAAGTTTTGGCTAACCTCGAACTGTCAAGATAATAATGTTTAAAAAGCTATAATGTAATAACTAGAGATGAGTGAGCATGCTCGTCCGAGCTTGGTGCTCGTTCGAGTATTAGGGTACTCGTAAGTGCTCGCTGCTAGGACGAGTATCTCACCATGCTCGAGGAAATGGCATCTCCCGCATTTTGAATTTTTGGCGGCTATAAACTCAGCCAATCACAAGCCAGGAGACTCTGCGGTACACCCAGCATCACGTGGGGCCCTTACATGTCGATAGCAGGGGTTGGCTGGCCTGATCAGGTGACCCTGGAATATACTAGTGACTGCCCGCGGTGCTCGGCTCAGTCGCTGTCTGGATGTCGTTAGGGACAGATCTGCTGCGTTTCAGGGAGAGTGTTAGGGCCTGGATTTATTTCTCTGTTAGGCAGGAGTGATCTCAAAAGAACCCAACAGCCCTTCTAAGGCCTACAAGACATTTTTTTTGTCTCCTGGCTGGGCTGGCTGGCACTAGTAGTGCAGCTATCGCCATATATAACAATTTTTTTTTAATTGTTTTATCTCAGTGATACAAATCCATTTCATACAGCTGTGTTGAACCATTCTGTGTGTCACAGTTCAGCTGTCTAGTCACCACAAAGCACAATCCGTATTTCTGTCTTTTGCTCTCACTGAGACAGCTACATTAGAAAAATCTCTGTGCGACATTTGTCTGGGTTGCATTTAATATAGCCACAGTCAGCAGTGGCTGAGTTTGCTCTCTGATATATTCTGCACGTCACGTTAAAAAAACAAAACAAAAAAAAATAGTTTTTTTGTTGTTTTATCTCAGTGATAGAAATCCATTTCATACAGCTGTGTGGAACCCTTCTCTGTGTCACAGTTCAGCTGTCCACTCACCACAAAGCACAATCCTTATTTTCCGTCCAGGTGACCCATTCTGTACGTCACGTAATAAAAAAAGGTCTTTAGCTCTCACTGATAAAGCTACATTAGAAAAATCTCTGTGCGACATTTGTCTGGGTTGCACTTAATATAGCCACAGTCAGCAGGGGCTGAGATTGCTCTCTGATATATTCTGCACGTCACGTTAAAAAAAAAAAAAAAAAAAAAAAAGTTTTTTTCTTGTTTTATCTCAGTAATACAAATCCATTTCATACAGCTGTGTGGAACCATTCTGTGTGTCACAGTTCAGCTGTCCAGTCACCAGAAAGCACAATCCGTATTTTCTGTCGAGGTGACCCATTCTGTACGTCACGTAATTTAAAAAGGTCTTTTGCTCTCACTGATACAGCTACATTAGAAAAATCTCTGTGCGACATTTGTCTGGGTTGCACTTAATATAGCCACAGTCAGCAGGGGCTAAGTTTTCTCTCTGATATATTCTGCACTTCACATTAAAAAAAAACAAAACAAAAAAAAAAAAAAAAAGTTTTTTTGTTGTGTTATCTCAGTGATACAAATCCATTTCATACAGCTGTGTGGAACCATTCTGTGTGTCACAGTTCAGCTGTCCAGTCACCACCAAGCACAATCCGTATTTTCTGTCGAGGTGACCCATTCTGTACGTCACGTAATTAAAAAAGGTCTTTTGCTCTCACTGATACAGCTACATTAGAAAAATCTCTGTGCAACATTTGTCTGGGTTGCACTTAAGCAGACCAAGTCTGCCTAATCTAATAGTTTCAGTGTAATTGCTCCATACTGCACGGTATGTAATAAAATACGTAATTTTGCTCTAACTTATCCACCTATATATTAACTTGTTCAGATTAAACAAGTTTGAGGGTTTCAGTACAGCAGGCCCATTTTTTTTTTTAATATATATAATACACTTATATACAAAAAATGTTGAACCCCAGGGCTAAGGGTCGAGGACGAGGGCATTGGCGTGGGCTTGGGCGTGGGCATTCAATTACTGCAGAGGGCAGAGGCCATGGTCCTGGGCAGGGTGAGACAGTATCTGCTGATGAGGGAGCAGGGGAATGCCGCAGAGCTACACTCCCTAACTTCATGTCTCAACTTACAGGGACACGTGGTAGAGGACTGTTGAAACCACAACAGTGCGAACAGGTGATGTCGTAGATTGCGGACATTGCTTCAAGTAATTTGTCCACCAGTCAGTCTTCCACGCAGTCCATCCACGTTACCCAAGGGAGCACCTCTCTGGCTCCTCCACCTCAACCTCCTTCCCCTCAGTCTGTCCCCTCCCAGGAAAATTTGGAATGCGATCCGGCATACTCTGAGGAACTGTTTTCTGGACCCTTCCCAGAGTAACAAACCACTTCTCAGGTTGCTGCTGACCTCGTTCCCGATGCCCAAGTTTTCCAACTGTCGCAGTCTGTGGGTGATGATGATGACGTTGTTGACTTAGTGGAAGAAGTGTGTAAAGAGGTGTCGGACGATGAGGAGACACGGTTGCTCCCGTGGCGAGGCCTAGATGTTCGCAAGTCTGGAGGTTCTTTAAAGAAATTGAGGATGACCGACGAACTGTGGTGTGCAACCTGTGCCACACCAGGATCAGCAGGGGTGCCACCACTACTAGCCTAACCACCACCAGCATGCGCAGGCATATGAGTGCTAAACACCCCACTCAATGGAACCAAGGCCGTTCACCTCCTGCGGGTCCCACCACTGCTCCTTCCCCTGTGTCACTCGCTGCCTCTGCTAGTCAACCCCCTGCCCAGGACCCCGGCACGAGCGCCTCCCGCCGGAAAACCACACCTTCACCTACACGATCCTCCACAAGGTCCACCAATGTGTCCCTGCGCAGCGTTCAGCTGTCTTTACAGCAGACGCTGGAGCGCAAGAGGAAATACAGTTCCACCCACCCACATGCCCAAGCCCTCAACGTCCACATCTCCAAATTGTTGAGCCTGGAGATGATGCCCTATAGGCTGGTAGAGACCGAGGCCTTTCGCAACCTCATGGCGGTGGCTGCCCCTCGGTATTCGGTCCCCAGCCGCCACTATTTTTCCCGATGTGCCGTCCAATCCCTACACCAGCACGTGTCACAGAACATCATCCGTGTCCTGACCAACGCTGTTTCTGAGAGGGTCCACCTAACCACGGACACGTGGACAAGTGCTGCCGAGCAGGGACACTAGATCTCACTGACGGCACATTGGGTTAACTTGGTGGAGGCTGGGACCGAGTTTGACCCTGGGGCCGCTCATGTACTGCCCACACCGAGGATTGCGGGGCCTACCTCGTTCACGGTCTCTCAGACGTACTATGCCTCCTCCTCCGACCCCTCCTCCTCCGCCACCTCCTCCTCCAAATTACCATCCATGGGCACGGCGCCTTCAGTCGGTAGCTCTAGGCGCAGCAGCAGTGCCGTGGGTAAGCGCCAGCAGGCAGTGCTCAAACTGCTGAGCTTAGGTGACAAAAGGCACACCACCCAAGAGCTGTTACAGGGCATCATGGCGCAGACCGATCTGTGGCTGGCACCGCTGAACCTCAAGCCAGGCATGGTTGTGTGTGACAACGGGCGTAACCTGGTGGCGGCTCTGCAACTCGGCAGACTGACACATGTGCCATGCCTGGCCCACGTTTTCAATCTCATAGTTCAGCGGTTTCTAAAGACATACCCCAATCTGTCTGATTTGCTCACCAAGGTGCGCCGCATCTGTGCGCATTTCCGCAAGTCGACCACAGATGCTGCTACTCTCAGGGCAGCGCAGCGCCGCCTACAACTGCCCGCTCACCGACTGTTGTGCGACGTGCCCACAAGATGGAATTCGACATTAAACATGTTATCCAGAGTTTACCAGCAGCGCAGAGCAATTGTAGACTGCCAGATGTCAACTTCCAACAGAACTGGTAGTCAGGTCTCTTAGATTCCTCAAGTCTACAATGAGGAGTGGACGTGGATGTCTGATATCTGCCAGGTGTTGACCAACTTTGAGGAGTCAACACAGATGGTCAGCGGCGATGCCGCCATTATCAGCCTCACCATCCCGGCTGCTTTGCCTGTTGAAAAACTTACTGCTCAGCATGAAGTCGGAAGCTTTGCGCTTGTCACAAGAGACGGTGGAGGAAGATACGTCGCTTGATAGCCAGAGCACCCTCCGGTCTGTTTCTCAGCGCGTATAGGAGGAGGGGGATGAGGATGAGGAGGAAGAGGAGGAGAATGTCGGCGAGACAGAAGAGGATACCAGTGCTCAGTCCTTCTTAACTCTTGAGCGTGTATGGGCTGAAGAGGAGGACTTGGAGGAGGAGGAGGAGAAAATGGAGAGTCAGGCCAGTGAGGAGAGGGAATTCTTGCGTGTTGGGACTCTGGCGCACATGTCAGACTTCATGTTAGGCTGCCTATCCCGTGACCCTCACGTTAGAAGCATTTTTTCAAACACCGATTACTGGGTGTTCACTCTCCTGGACCCACGGTACAAGCAGAACCTTTCCACATTCATCCCTGTAGAGGAAAGGAGTATGAGTGAATAGATATCAACAGGCCCTGGTGCACAAGCTGAAACAATCCTTCCCATCTGACGCCACTAGCGGCAGAGGGCGTGGTTCTGTGGGCCAAGTAGCGGGGGAGAGGAGCCAAGCAGGCAGCTTGTCCATCACTGGCAGGGGAACGCTCTCCAAGGCCTTTGCCAGTTTTATGTCACCCCTGCAAGACACTGTCACCTGTCCTCAGTCTAGGTAGTGTAGGGGTGAGCTTTACAGAAAGATGGTGAGGGAGTACCTAGCTGACCATACCAACGTCTGGACCAATCACTCTGCTCCATACAACTACTGGGTTTCAAAGCTGGACACGTGGCCTGTACTGGCGCTGTACGCCTTGGAGGTGCTGGCCTGCCCGGCCGCTAGCGTGTTATCAGAGCGGGTATTCAGTGCAGCTGGTGGCGTCATCACTGATAAGCGTACACGCCTGTCAACTGACAGCGCTGACAGGCTGACGCTTATTAAAATGAACAAGCCTGGATTTCACTGGAATTCAAATCTCCTCCGGGAAAGCAGCTAAACATTAACTTACCTACATCTCCTCCTCCTGGCCTCTCTCTCCAAACAATTTTTTCCGGAGGGCCCTCTCTCTAAACAATTTTTCCGGAGGGCCCCCTACAGGCCCTCTCTCCAAACAATTTTTCTGGAGGTCCACCTAAAGGCCCTCTCTCCAAACAATTTTTCCGGAGGTCCACCTACAGGCCCTCTCTCTAAACAATTTTTCCGGAGGGCCCTCTACAGACCCTCTCTCCAAACAATTTTTCCGGAGGTACACCTACAGGCCCTCTCTCTAAACAATTTTTCCAGAGAGCCCCCTACAGGCCCTGTCTCCAAACAATTTTTCCGAAGTTCCACCTACAGGCCCTCTCTCTAATCAATTTTTCCGGAGGTCCACCTACAGGCCCTCTCTCCAAACAATTTTTCCGCAGTGTCAACTACAGACACTGTAAAACAATGTTTCAGGAGCGTCAAACAGACAGTCCAAAACAATTTTCAGGAGGCGCAAGTACCGACATTTAAAATTTTTTTTTTTGCTGAGGGTCAACTTTATGTACTCCGAAAAGAAAAAAATTTTTGGAGGCTCAACAAAAGCCATTTCACTGCATTCTCAGTCGGACAAAGTCATTGGTGGTGTAACCGCCATGCTGTGTCAGGCAAAATTTTTGGGTTCTTCACCAGCTACCGCATACTAACTCAGTCACTCTGTTGTCACCGCCGCCATAAAGGGCCACGAAAAATGTTAATGTGGTTCTCCTGCTCCTGCAGTGTCACTTGCTCACTCTGTTGTCACCGCCATGCTGTGTCAGGCTAAATTTTTGAGTGGCTCACCTGCTACCTCATCTAACTTGGTCACTTGTTGGTGTCACCGCCATGCTGTGTCAGGCTTATGCCTGCATCGTGTGGCTGGGGATAGGAGAGCAGTGCCAGCATGGGCATGGGTGATGGACCTTCGTTGCACCTAGTTGGGTGCTTCCCTAACATGTGATGGGCATGTGCCTCTCTTTTCTTGGTCTGGGTGAGCACAATTGCCATGAGGGTAACCACCAGGCTGTTGCAGGAGAATTTGGGTTAATGGTGGGATTAGGCAGCCTCAGAGGCATCCATGCATGCTGCCCCTGCTGTTTCCTGTCCATTTCCGTGGTGTTTCCATCATTTTCTGAGGTTTCCAGGTTTTCACCCAGCCTTCCCTCGGCAGAGCCTTGGTACCCTGCAAAAATGCTCGAGTCTCCCATTGACTTCAATGGGGTTCGTTACTCGAAACGAGCACCCGAGCATCGGGAAAAGTTTGTCTCGATCATCTCTAGTAATAACATTTACATTGTATGTGATTTCTGCACTGTGGGTAATGAGTTCCCCTACTATGTCTTGTTCACATCGGCAATGTGATAGCATGACATAAATGAGCATGTGGCCATAGCGATCATGTGCCATATACATTGCTGTCACTACAGTAGCAAACAATCAGCTGTTAAAGGGGTTGTCCAAGTTATGGAAAAAAAAATATAGCACTGTAAATCTGATGGGTGGCAATATATAACTTAAGTTCAGCAAGTTTTAGGCAAAAAAAATCTCTATTTCCTCATTTCCATGGTTCTCTTCTGGCCTTTGTTTACATGCAGTAATAACAATCTCTGCCCCTCCCCCCTTCTCTGCAAATGCAGTGAATATAAGTGCTGTGAGTACATGTCTGCCTGCTGGGATACTCAGTAGCATGTTGTTTGTGTAGGACTTACAGGGAATCCACAATTTTGGATTATATGTAGTATTCCATGAGGAGTCCTGATTACTAACATAGTAACGTGGTTTGTAAGGCTGAAAAAAAGACATCTGTCCTTCCTGTTCAGCCTGTTATCCTGCAAGCTGATCCAGAGGAATGCAAAAAAAAAAAAAACCTGTGGGGTAGAAGCCAATTTTCCTAATTTTTGGGAAAAAATTCCTTCCTGACTCCAATCAGACAATCAGAATAACTCCCTGGATAAACGACCCTTCTCCAGAAATCTAATAACTATAGCATGTAATATTATTAGAGTCCAGAAATACATCCAGGACCCTCTTTAACTCTATTAGTGAATTCACCATTACCACCTCCTCAGGCCAGCGTGGTGACATTACACCTCACCGTGCACAGAATTTCAGATGAGATCTTCAAGCAAGATGGCGGCGGCTGACCCGTCGTGAGCAGATGGATCAGATAAGAAATTTTTTTTTTTTTTTTTTTTTACACTATTTCAGTTTAAATCAATTTGCTACCATGAAGCACGAGGAAATTTGGCTTTGTAGCTAATAAAATTTATCCTGAAATTTGGATCAAAGTCCACTTCGTAGACTTCAATTTGCTCAACACCAATAGCAAACTCCTATCAGTATTTTATTATTATTTAATATATCCATGTATTTCTACCCACGCTGACTCCACATGTTCATTTGCCTCACTTATATCTTCCTGGAGTGTGGGCTTTAGACAGGACTTTACATAAAGGCAAACCTCTCCCCCTCTCTGGTTATGATGATCCTTTGTAAACAGACTGTAACTATGTATGTTATTCCCACTATATCATAGTTCTCCTCACATATTACTACTTCCAGTTCACTAGTTTTATTAGTCAGGCTTCTGGCATTAGTATACAAACATTTAAGAGGCTTTTGTATATTTTTTACCTTACATCTTTCCTTATAAACTGTTCTAGTCCCTCCTTCCATTCCTCCCCCATTTCATTACCTCACCCTAGGTCTCCATTTTCTCCACCAATAATGTAATTACTCTCCGTCCCAGTCACTAGCTCCTGTGTGCATTCAGCTTTTTTCTTATCACATAAAAATTCTCATCAACCAAAATAGAGAAAATTAGGGCCTCTAGTGACATTCTTGGACCAGGCAAATGGATGTGTGAAAAAAAAGAGATATTTGAATAGCCCATTGACTTGTATGGGCAGGTTTGGACTGCACACAGAGGAAAAGTATGTTTGTGTCCATGAAACCTAACAGAGTGACATCATCAAGTGAGACAAGGACCATCAAGAATTTTCAAGAATAAGTTTTTTGAGGCCCAAAAACGAGAAATAGCTGTGTGCATTGCCATTGATATTATTGTGTGGAAATAAAAAAACTGCAATAAAAACTATTCCTTGAAAAAATAGTATCAGTATCTGATCGTGGGGGTCCGACACATGATCAGCTGATTGTGAGCGCTGCTGCCTTCTCTCAGCTCACCAAGCACAGGGCCGTACGTTGTATAGCGGCTGTGCTTAGTATTGCAGCTAAGCCCCATTTACTTCTATGGGGCTGAGCTGGGCCTAGGCCATGTGATTGATGAACGTGACGTAGGGAAAGCTGAGAGAAGGCTGTAATTACAAACAGCTGTTTGGCAGGGGTCTCGGTTGTCAGACGCCCACTGATCAGATACTGATTATCTATCCAGAGGTTAGGTCATCAATATTTAAGTCTCCTAAACTATTTTAGGGTGAGTTCACATCATCATTATTTTTCTGTTCTTTTGAACCTGCCTGCAGGACTTTTTTCTGTCTAAGATAACAGATCTCTGACGGAAATGGCTCAAATGTAAGCCAAATATGCAAAACTGATGCACAGGATCAGTGATGCACTGAGGAATGGAAAAATAACGGTGATGTGAACTTGACCTAAGTAGGAATTGCAAAGTAGTTAGTTGAGTAAGGGAATGAGATGATAGTGTGAATTTTATGGAATAAAGGAGTAATGAAGTTATATGGCTAAAGAGAATTAAGCTGGTCATATGCGAGTTCAGTTGTTGACTATCTCTCTTGGTCCCCCCATACATATGCTTGTTTGGCTCACGGAGACTTCTCTGGCAGTGGAATATGTCTCTGCACTCTAGGCAACTGAATCTAACTTTCTGATCCTATATATCACCTGACAGCAGCCATTAGGGGGAGAGTCGGGAGGTCACCATACACATTGGATCAGGGGTACACAAGCTTTTCTGGTCTGGGACCACATTGTCAGACTGAACCAACCCAAGGTGCCAAAAGAAAACAAAAAACTTAAATGGGTATTACCAACTGAAAATTTTATGGCATATTGAACATGTGTACTATAAATGTCTGGTTATATTTCCAGAAGTCTCATCTAATGGAAGAATATATGAAAAATACATGGGAGCAGCCACTAGACACAGAAAGATATGTCTGTTAGCAGATGGTCGGGGGCCACATAGAATGGTATTGAGGGCTGCATGCTGCCTTCTGGCTACAAGTTGTACACACCTTAATTATGTGGTCATCTGAACCCACCAAAATCATTGGGTTCAGGTTAAGGTTGAGTCAGCTACAACATACAGTGGCCCCTCAAGTTACAATATTAATTGGTTCCAGGACTACGATTCTCATAGGCTTCTATTATGACGGATCAAAACGGAAGCCTCTAAAGGCTTCCGTTTTGACTTCCGTCTTATGGTTTCCGTTATTTTCCGTTATAACCATGTTATAACGGAAAACACAAACGGAAAGCATAACGCTGATGTGAACCCACCCTAATACAGCTATTTTACCAGAGTGGTGGTCTTAATTGGTTGGATCTGAGTCTGAGACATTGTATGTTGAGTCTGGTTTCAACTTAGGCTACTTTCACACTAGCGTTTTTAAATTCCGGTACTGAGTTCCGTCATAGGGGCTCAATACCAGAAAAAAACGCTTCAGTTTTGTCCCCATTCATTGTCAATGGGGACAAAACTGAACTGAGGACAACGGAATGCTCCTGAAAGCATTCTGTTCCGTCTTCAGACCGGAGAACAAACCGCAGCATGCTGCGGTTTGCTCTCCGGTCCAGGCATCCGCACCAAGACGGATCCGGAATGACCCCCAATGCAAGTCAATGGGGACGGATCCGTTTGGTGTGGACACACCAGTAATCCGGATCTGTCCTCCATTGACTTGCAATGGGGGGTCATTCCGGATCCGGCTACATACATACATACATACAGACATACAGACATACATACATACATACACACATACATACTCACATACTCCAGCCAGGGACGCCGGCAGCATGTCTTCACGCGCCTCCTGCGCGCAGCTATGACATTTCCCCACTGCGCCCAGCAGAGGGCGCTGTGGGGAATCGTCATCACTGCGCGCAGGAGGCGCGTGAAGACGTGCTGCCGGCGTCCCTGGCTGGAGTATGTAAGTATGTATGTGTTTGTGTGTATGTGTGTGTATGTATGTATGTTCTCGGTGTCTGTGTCAACATGTGTGGGGCCGGAGCGCTGCTCCGGCTCCACACATGTATCAGCGGCAGTACGGATCCGTCGGCACCCTTTAGGTGCCGGATCCGTGCTGCCGCTAGTGTGAAAGTAGCCGTACAGTACAATGGTTCAGAAAAGATCATTGTATGTTGAAAATATTGTATCCTGAGGCCAAGGCCATTGTATTTTGAGGGACCACTGTATATAAATGGTTACAAAATCTGCAGTTGAATCTTATGCTGTTGAGGTATGATATTTTTCCATACCACTTCACAGGTAATGTAGTCAAATGATATGCAAGTGTGGACATAACACTTGTGTACCTGGCACAACTGCACAGGAACCTGGCTGGAACACTGCCATGGCCAGACTTATAAGTATCAGGAGTTATTTTGTCTCTAAGGGAAATGTCTCCATCCTGTCTGCGAGGATTTAACCAATGGTGAGCACAGTATGTGCCAGTGTGTTAGTGGCAGATGTGAGTCATGTGTCCAGAGTATGAGAGGTGTGAGGCATTGGTCTGGTATCACTGTGTCCATCAGATGATTGACATGCACATAATGTAATTGCCAGACATGTGCCTTGTGTAGAGACTGTGAGGAGATAGTATATTGATATGGCACTGTGATAGGATATGTGCTGCCATCAATAGGAATAATACCTATACATGTGCATCATCTTTGGTCATTTATAGTTTTAATCTTATGTCTAACTGATAAATACGTGTAGAACAGAATTTTGTTCAATTTCCTTTTCAATTTGAGACATTTTTGATAATAGTGGCAAGTCAGTCTCTTTATGCACAGGATGATTTGGTATCATGCGGCTACTTCTACTTTATAAAGTATGCCACTAGGTCATCTTGACATTCAAAATGAATTCTTAAGACTAAAAGCAGGAAGATGGAAGTCCATGATGACTTTGCTCAGGAGGTTAGACATGCAAATGTGTTACAGAATTAAGACTACATTTTAACCAACCATGAATATGTTCTCATTGTATGGAAAAGCTTGGTCAATGCCATGTTTACATTGTTGGATATCATTTGCAGAATATCTTTATTATATAGCAGACAAGTAGGCAATATTGTTGGTGCTTTGCATAGGTTGAATGTCTCAGTTGGGTTCTTAGTGTATATATATATATGGGCACCATAAAATATCCATTGGCTCCGTATACCAATCTCATGAGCTTTCATGTGCAGTGAAAGTAATTCTGCTGACTAGTGCTGCGTGTTAGAAAAACCTTGTGAACCTACGTCCTAGTTAAAACCTTCAATAAAGGACAACAATGTTAATGTATTTATATAGAGTTGTATCATCTGATTACAATGAAGAACACACTCTCAAGAGGAAATGTTTGAAGTGGAGCCATGTGGTAGAGTATTTTGTTGTCTTCCACCTGTAGTCACAATGTAAATTTATAGCTCAGAGTTATAAAATATTTATCCATATATTTATGAGCAAGCAGTATAATCATCTGGCTAGTGCCAAGAGTATTCCATACTGTTCCCTAGGGATGAATGCAGCATAATGTACTGACAAGGTTATAACAGACTTTTATGCCACTATTCATATACCATATAGTGCAGTTTTAAGGCTTTAGAAAGTATAAAACATTGTACAATTTTCTTTTTCAAAAACACATTGCCACACAAATACATGCTACATTCTACAATTTGGTCTGTGTTCCCCTCCCCCAATGTATTTAAAGTCACATGCACAAGGTCCTAGAATTTGATATAAAGTACATGCTGTCTATCACTCAGCTGGATCTGCAGGATTCAGACACATTTTATTTTGTGCAAAAACAACGTGAATAACCAAGAAACGTATAAATCATTTCAAGATGCCCAACACGTGAAGTCATTTTGTTGTTTGTACCTGTGGCTGCAAGCTTTGTAAAATCCATAAAAGACCATAAGGAGAACATTTTTAGCACAAGTAATAACATACAGTACTAAACAAAACTAAAGCTAGCGCAAAGTAAACTACGCGTGTGTGACAAAATCTTTTTCAATGTACTGAGTCTTGGAAAAGCAAGTACACATGAAAAACTTGGTGAGACATGGAAACAGTTTGACTCTGTATAAAAGGTCAATGCTAGGTCCTTGTGGCATGTCTTTTCAAACGCAGAATAAATCTGCTAGTGCTAGACAAATAGCTCCTTGACAGTAATAATGTCCCAATTGGTACCTCTATTGACAGCAGCGCCCACATAATGACTTTGACAGTAAAAATGCCCCATGTCCAGGAAACTAACAGTGCCCCACATGGTGCCCAAGCAGTAATAGTTCACCTTATAATGACCTGGTCAGATACTACCCTAAAATATTCCAGTTATAGAGCCCACATAGTGGTCAAGATTGTAATATTGTCCTTCATGTTGTTTCATATGGTTATAGCCCCATTTACTGCAGTGCCCCAGTTAACACGGAAAAAAAATGTGGTCTAAAACGGCAGAGAAGTGCTCAAAACCCCATATGCTGTTGCGCATATCAAACCGGGGGAGCAAATCCTGCACATGTGATCCATTGCTAACAGCAGTCCCCAGCAAAAATACATACAATTGAGGATGCCTGCAGCGGACCACATGTACCACAAAAACATTCTACACAAGATGACTAATTGTGCCGATGTGACAAACTTTATAACCAAAAAATCACGGAAAAAGGTGCACTGCAACAGTAAATGCAATTGATAATATATGGCTAAGCCCTCACGCTGATGTTAAAATGAGACTTTCACCAATATATTCTAATATCAAGAACACACCAGAGCACGAACACCGCGTCAAGGTATCTCAGAGTGGCAAGGGACCTAACGCTAATCTACCCATGCCGTATGGGCAATTACGGAAGGAGCATACAGGCCGACACACAGCGACCAACTCCTAGTTACCTCCAGCGTGAGATCACACATCCAATGGGAGGAGGGAGGAGACTGTGAGTCCCACCTACCAATGACTCATGTGACTCAGGCTGCACAGGTGCACCAGAATGTTACCATAAGATCTAAGTCAAGGCACATTCAAACCTGGAGTTGCCACACCTCCGGGTGTAAATGTACAAACACAATCACGGAAAAGAACGTGGTCTAAAATGGCAGAGAACTGCTCAAAACCCCATAGGCTGTTGCATATATCAAACCGGGGGAGCAAATCCTGCACATGTGATCCATTGCTAACAGCAATCTCCAGCAAAAATGCATACAATGGAGGATGCCTGCAGCGGACCACATGTACCACAGTGCCCCAGTAATAATAATAATATTATTAATAATAATAATAATAATAATAATAATCATATTCCACTAAGTGGACCAAACAGTAATAAAGCCCCATTTATATTGGTATATTACATATTTATATTTATACATATTTATATACATACAGTACATTGATATAACATTGGAGGACATTTATTCAGCCAATAATCACCTTTTCAATCAGTAGCTATGGCTACAGGGTACATTGGAACAATAATGATCCTTTTGTTTCAATGAAATGTTATCTAGACCAGCAGAGACAGTGAGGCTGCGAGGACAATAGATAAGGTTCTGTCCAGGGCAGTTTTAGAGAACTGCCTCAACCAAAGCAGGATTAGAAAACCCACCAATCATAATATGAGTTTAGTCTAAAACGGCCAATAGACTTATTGGAATCCAGTTCTAGCCAATGAGATGTCCTTCAAATGTTAGTCAATGGGTAAAAAATGGTATAGCAAGGAAGGCTGAGGGATGGTTAAAAAGGTAGAAAAAAGATGATGAAAAAGGAAGATTAGAATGAAATGAAGAATTAAGAAGAAGAGAAGAATTAAGGAAATGAAGAAAGAAAAGGAATGAAATGATGGACTGAGATTCATGAACTGATGAATGAGCTGAGGTAACTAATTCTGTAGGCTTATTCATATTAAGAGCTATAACATTGCTGTTATCTGGGCCTGATAATTGGAATAAAGCTTCATCTCTGGAAAAGAACCAAGGATTGCTGCGATCATCTTTTCATCATCTTTCCATCAACTGTTGCATGTAACAACAATTTAGTGTCCAAGACACTGTTACTGCTCCATATAGTTCCCAGGTAGTAATCTTTCCATCCATGGTGCTCAGAGAGTAGTAGTGTCATGTATTGTACCCATAACAATAACAGTAACCAATATCTCATAAGATAATATGATGGGGATAACTATTATATTAGTGGAGGTCATATTGCTGGGACTCCTGCTGATCAAGAGAATGTGGGCCACACCATATCTGGTGGAGCCCTTTGAAATGAACAGAGTGGCAGGTCAGACATGTGCTCGGCCAATCCTTTTCTATAGGATAGAGAAATTTTAATGGAGAAGCTGAGCGTATGCCCCACTGGATGCTTTGGTCATTTCGGGGTGGTGTCCAGGGACCTGTCCAGGGGGCACTGGGCCCTCGTTCTTGTGATCAGTGATGAACCCAGCAGTAGGACCATCACAGATCTAATAGTTATCCCCTAATATAACAGGAATACCCCTTTAAGTGAAAATGGTAAGAGAATAGTGAAAATGGAAGTACTTATAAAAATGTGTAGAAGTCTGGGTCTCAATCTCCTTTTCTAAAATTCAGATTCTCACCTAACTCTTGGTAGAACTTGATGTACTGTCTTTTTCAACTGTATTAACTATGTAACTATGCAACAATGTAATAGGAAACAAGATATTTTCCTTATGTATGTCACAATTAACTATTTTATCTGGCTCATAAATATCTACTTTGCCTCCTGCTGGAGTAAAATCAAGTTGCAAGTTCATCTAAAGTGTCTCTCTCATTGCTGTGGCATTCTTAAGTGGGCCCCAGTATAGGGTAAGGAGCTACATATAGAACTGATGCCTTTTTACAGCATGACAACTTTATATTGTGGATTTTTACTATTATAGCATTAAAACATTTCTATAGTATACAAAGACAGAACCCAAGGTTTCTCAGCAGAACATTGCCCAGGGTATCACACTGCCTCCCCAAGCTTGTCTTCTTCTCATAGTACATTCGGGTGCCAGTTCTACCCTAGGTAAATGAAGCACACATATCTGTTCATCAACCTGGCAACCAGTCCAAGCTAACTTCCATAGTCTAACGCTGATGTTCAAGTTTAGACACTTTCAGATGTAGACAGGTTGTCATTATGGGCATTCTGAATAGTCTAGATCTACGCAGCCTCATATTAATCAGGTTGGGATGCACTGTGTATTAACTTTTTCAGTAAGGTGTGCCTCAGTACAACTTGTATAACCAGATGGTCTAGGCTTCACTCCCTGAATACATTAAAGAGTCTTGGGTATTCATGACCCTGTCTACATTTTGCCAGTGGTTCTACCTTGGAGAAGTTTTTGTAGGTTCAACCAATGAATATCAGGCCCCCACCACCTCACACACACACAGCAGACCCATAGACTGTGGTTTCAGAGATGATCTAACCGAGTGACTGCAATTTGGCCTTTGTCAAAGTCAATCAGATAATTATGCTTGCCCATTTTCCTTTTTTGAACACATCAACTTCAAAATCTGATTGGTCCTCTGCTGCCAAATATTTCCCACCTATTTGCATGGGCCATTGACATGAGATAATCAATGTTATTCACTTCACCTATCAGTGTTTTTTGTGTAATAATGGCTTATCAATATACAGATCCTAGAATGGACTACCAAAATAATGTCAGACCCCTGATGCCACAGTACTCCTGGATAAAATAATAGAAAATCTGGGATTGCAGAAAACTGATTATGGCAGTTTAAACTGTTCAGCGTTAAGCCTACAGACAGCACAGACAGGGGCGGACTGAAATTTCCAGTTAGACCAATGCCAGGGGGCCAACCCAGCCCTCTTCATGGCCACCAGCTAGGTACATAGTGATCTGATGCTCTCACCATTAAATAAAGCTGGGAGCATCAGTTACTTATGGACCTGGCCAACGGCTACAGGTGCCCTCCTGAACTCAATTGTTTCATCATCTGCAGGACGGTGATAGAGTTGCATACTGTGGCGAGGGCAGCTGTAATTTGTTCTGCACTGTGGTATTTGGTTCTGCTGATGCAGTATTTTGTGCTGCACTGTAATATTTTGTTCTGCTAAAGCAGAATTTTGTGCTGAACTATGTTTTTTTTTTTTTTCCTGGGCCACTGAGCACAGGGTCAGAAGAAATTTAGCAGAGTTATGTTACTTGCATCCAGTACATGCACGATATGCATATTGTTAGTTCCTATATGAAACATAAAAACTTAAAGGTTAACATCAAACTAAAGTTTTTTAAAACAGGTCACAAAATTTAAAAACATGAAAATAAAATTGTAAAAAAAATTAATTAAAAAAAAAATTGAAATGAAACACCAATGTTTACGTTCTGCAAGGTCAGGGCCTCATTACAAGAAAGCTCTTCATATGAGTCGACATGTGCTTACAGGTCCAGGTATGTTATTTTTGTTAAATTTTTGTGACTGAAAATCCATTTAGGATGCCCTCATACCCTGCCAATTTTGATACAGACATGTCTGCCACTGGACATCAGTTTCATTCATCTGAAACGGGTTGTGTTGGTGATGAGCATGCAGATTTATTTAAGATCCATTTAAGTGACAGGAACTGATTTTGTACGACAAGATCTATCACATGTCTAAGCACCCTTACTCATGTGCGTGGAATAGTTACAGAGACAAATCCACCACGTGAAACTACGTTAGTACAATTCATCGTATAATAAAAGCAAAAGGGATCATGAAATAAATTTGGCAACTGAAGGAAACAATATCTAGAACATCATTAAAGGTAGGCAGAAAGATGCAATGAATCAAAATAACAAGCGCAGGATATGGATGGCTCAGTCCGGAAACAATATCTTGTAGCTGGGTCTGGAATTGAACCAATGTTGAACATAACATATTCTGGGAACCAAATCATCTGCGGCTTTATGGGCAATTATTTAACTTGTTTTAAGCAAATGTGAAATTGTTTGCTCACGGTTTCTTTATTGGAGGATTTGAACAGATTGTACTAATAACCTCACACAGTGTGATGTGAGCTATGCAATGTGATTAGCACTTAGCCATCCCCAGCAGGGAAAAAAGGCAGGAGAAGAAGCAGGGTTATGGCCTCTGACATAATTGTAGGGAGAGTGTAATTGAATTACTGTGTAATCATAGAAAAAAATGTCTAATCAGTATAAAGCAATACAAAACTTTAACATGTAGAAACTTGAAAGTCATCATCTGTATCTACCCAGATAAGCTAGAATAGAATAGAAAAGTCACAATTATATGAATCATGTAAAGGTTTTGCTTTTGTAAATAATTATTATAATGTTGCCTAGAAATGTCTTTATAAGACAAGCATGCAACAAAATACCTTTATAGTCGGCACATATCTGCACATTGCTAATTGCTATGTGTACCGAATCATGCTGACATTGCAGTGTTAGCTCAGTTGTATTCTCCTTCACCAATAAGGCATCATTCGTGATATGAAAGAAGGGGAATACAATCATCTAGTGACTGCCTATGGAAAATGCAACTAAAAACATAGCAGTATAGTGGTTGGGAAAGACAATACTTCAGTTTTTGATGCAACATTTTGAGCCAATGCCAGAAGTGGATCCAGTAGGAAGGAGAAATGTAAGTTCCATCCTTCATATTTCTCATTCCTTTTGAATTCACTTCTAGCTTTGGCTCTAAAAAAATTCAATTCGGACGGTTCGCCAAATTTTCTGAAACAATTTGATCCAAATTCATTTGTGGCAAATCACGTTAAAAAACAGCTACTTCCTGGCTGCACAGAGCCTGTATGGTGGTGTAGAACATTGTGCTTTACAGTAACACGCATAGGAAGTTTGGTAGTAAAACAATACTGCGAGTCAGTATGATATGCAGATGACAAGGCTCGCTCTTAGAATCACTGCACACTTAACGTATTTGGGCAGTTATGGGGCCAAAACTGACCAAAAAACTCAAGTGTGAAATCAGCCTTACAGGTCAATGTTAAAGAAGCTATAAAGAACCGTGTAGAGGCCCAGGATCCTACTATAGCGTGAAAGAGCGCACTCTTTTTAAACCAATTCATTGATTCCACATATATTTCTACAGAACCTGTTCTATTAAACGATTATGCAAGTAGAGCCCCCCAACAGTGTGGAGGTGGCAGTAGCATCAGGAGACTACAGAGTGGCACAACAACAGTGTGGAGGCATCAGCAGCAGCATCATGAGACTACAGAGTGGCACGATGACAGTGTGGTGGCAGCAGCATCAGGAGACTACAGTGTGGCACGATGACCGTGTGTGGAAGTAGTGGCAACAGCATCATCAGGAGGCCACAAAGTGGCACAATGAAAGAGTGAGGAAGTGGCGGCAGTAGCAGCATCAGGAGGTCACACAGTGGCACAATGACAGAGTGTGTAAGTGACAGCAGCAGCATCATCAGGAGGCTACAGAGTGGCACAATGACAGATATGGCAAGGGGAAAGTTCCTATCACCACTAATGTCTCTGCTTGAGGAATTGAAGTACAACAAGTGTCAATTGTTGTCAACTTTGACCTGCCTGTGACTTTAGAAGGACTGACAGAGTGGCACGACAACAATGTGGAGGCAGCAGCATCACGAGACTACAGAGTGGCACGACAACAGTGTGGAGGCAGCAGCATCAGGAGACTACAGAGTGGCACGACGTCAGTGTGGAGGCAGCAGCATCAGGAGACTACAGAGTGGCACAATGACAGTGTGGAGGCAGCAGTATCAGGAGACTACAGAGTGGCACGATGACAGTGTGGAGGCGGCAGCATCAGGAGACCACAGAGTAACACAATGACAGTGTGGAGGAAGCAGCAGCAGGAGACTACAGAGTGGCACGATGACAGTGTGTAGGGGGAAGTGGCAGCAGCATCAGGAGACCACAGAGTGGCACAAAGACAGTGTGGAGGCAGCAGCATCAGGAGACCACAGAGTGGCACGACAACAGTGTGGAGGTAGCAGTGGCAGCATCAGGAGACTACAGAGTGTCAGGACGACAATGTGCAGTTGGCAGTGGCAGCAGCTGTAGCATCAGGAGATGACAGAGTGGCACGACAACAGGGTGGAGGCAGCAGCAGATTACAGAGTGGGAGGACGACAGTGTGGAGGCACCAGTAGTAGAATCAGGAGACCACAGAGTGGCACGACAACAGTGTGGAGGCAGCAGCAGCAGCAGTAGTAGACTACAGAGTGGCACGAAGAAAGTGTGGGGAGGTGGGTGGCAATAACAGTACCCGCAGACGATGGTTGGTGTAAGAAGAAGCACTTGGCATCAGATGTGTCACATCAGGCGGGTGGTAGCATCAGAATAGTGGCTGAGGAATGTAGCCAGAAGAATCCGGTCTCTAGTCAAGGCAGCATGGATGATCTAATCTGAAGCATCAGGCATTGGTGGGTGGAAATCCTGGCTGATCCACGCCTGATTCATCTTGACAAAGGTCAGTCTCTCCACATTTTGGGTGTGGAGTTGCGGTAAAAATAAATCACAGAAAAAGAATATTAGTGCACAAAAATAGATGCAAACAATGTATACTGTATAAACTAAGACCTCATTCTGATATGATAAAATCTGAGACTCTTAGCCAATATATTTTGATCAAAACACATCTGTGCCCACCTACCCAGCGTCACGGTTAGGTTTAGCGTAGGACCTGCCTGACCTGAGACCACCATGACGCTGGGTAGGTGGGCACAGATGTGTTTTGATCAAAATATATTGGCTAAGAGTCTCAGATTTTATCATATCAGAATGAGGTCTTAGTTTATACAGTATATATTGTTTGCATCTATTTTTGTGCACTAATATTCTTTTTCTGTGATTTATTTTGATATATGTAGCCACTGACATCCGCAATCATTATTATCACATCATGCAGGATGTTTTTTATCCCTTTGTTTCTGTGAGTTTTGTGGAGTTGCGGTCACAAATCTAGTTTGGCTGCCCAGTAGTCCAGCGGATCTTCAATGATGGGTGGCAGGGTACTGTCCAAGTATGCCACCACCTGCTGTTTCAGGTCCTCGTCCAGGTCTAGCTGATGCTGCTGGTGAGTAGTTTCTTCACTATGCGGGTGAAGAAAGCTGCTCATCAGCGACTCTAGACTCAGGCTGCTGCTGATTGAGGTGGTACTGCTATTGCCACCCCTACCCCCCCAGCAGCCATGGCAGTGGAAAGTGAGAGCAGATGGCCCCCCGTTCAGACCTGCGAGAGGATGGACAATGGCACAGATGGGCAGCGGACAACTGACTACATAGGATATCTCTATAGTAGTTCAGTTTGTCCTCCCTCTCGGCGGGTGTAAAAAAGGCCCCCATTTTGGACCGGTACCAAGGGTCTAACATGGCGGAGAGCCAGTAGTCATCCCTCTGCCGAATGGTGACAATACGGCTGTCACTGCGCAAGCATTTCAGCATGCATCGGGTCATTTGCGCAAGTGACTCGGAGGGATTCCCTGCCTCTATCTCCAATACATACTGCCACGGTGTGTCTGGGTCCTCTTCCTCCTCTTCCTCATTGCCCTGTAGCTCCTCTGGCTGCTCCTGCTCCTCCTGCCCCTCCCCTCCTGTTACCTGGGTAGAGAAACTATCCATTTCTCTAGGCATTCTTTGTGCTCCAATGTCCTCCTCCTCTTCCTCCTCCTTCAGTTCAGCCCCCACAGGGCTCATGTGGCCATGAGATATAGTCGCCACATCTCCTGTCCTCTGACCAGACAGATTTAACAGCATCTTTTCCAGGATATAAATGAGTGGAATGACGTTGTTCATTGCATAGTCCTGGCGACTGACAAATAAAGTGGCCTCCTCAAAGGGCACGAGCAACCGGCAGGTGTCACGCATGAGCTGCCACTGGCTGACATCAAAGTTACATAGGAGAGTACCTCTTTCCGCTTGGATCATTAAGAAATCGTTTATGGCCTTTCTCTGTTTGTACAGTCGGTCCAACATATGGAGGGTGGAATTCCAATGGGTGGAAACGTCATATATCAGCCTATGTTGGGGACGCCGTTCTGCTGCTGCAGCTCAAGGAGGGTGTGTTTGGCGCTGTACGAGTGGCTGAAGTGCATGCAAAGTTTCCTGGCCACTGAAAGGTACAGAGTCTACCACTTGGAAAGGGAGGGACTGCAGCACTAGCAACTTGGCCAGGAGCACATTCAGCTTCTGTGCCATTGGATGTGTACAAGCATACTGCTGTCTCTTGGCAATCACTTCGCTGATCGATTGCTGACGGAATGAATAATGAGGAGTAGAAGGAGGAGCAGGAGCATTAGATGATGGGAAGGACAGACAGCTCCCTTCGGCTGAGGTGGTGGAGCCTTGACTGCATGAAATCGGGTGCACGCCACTGGGTGATGCTGCGGCTGCTGCGGCAGGCTGGACCACCACATTGGAGCCACGGTTCCCCCAGGCCACTTTATGGTGACGCTGAATATGTTGACACAGGGCCATGGTTCCAACATTGGCACCCTGGCCACGCTTCAACTTCTGCCCACAGATTCTACAAATGGCGATGTTCACCTCACCCGGCGGCTTAACAAAAAACTGCCACACCGCCGAGTACGTGATTTTACCACCAACACTCTGCACTGACTGACTGCTACTGCTGCTGCCTCTGTGAACACCTGCACCACTACTTTCCGGCCCGGTAGGCTCCTGTGAAGCGGGTGGTCTACCTCAGGCACGTTTGGCTTCCGACCTCCCAATGCTGCCAGCCTTCTGACTCCTGCCCATGCTAGCAACTTGCTGGCTCCTCCACTGCCTCACGGGCAAGCTGCCACCCTCTTCTCCTGATGATGATGAAGCCCCTGATTCACCTAGCTCCCAAGTGCGATCGGCTACATCATCATCATTGAGTACTATCTGCACTTAATTGATGTCCTCCTCAGCAGTCTGTGGGTCAAGAGCCTGACCGCTCACAACACCAGCTACCACGCCACTCTCCTCATCACTACTTGCTCGCCTAACGGAGGTAGTTGCGGATGTCTCCTCCACATCTTGGCTGGCCAGTAGCTGCTGACTGTCCTCTAGTAGCTCGTCCTCGCTGTATAGTGGTGCTGAGCCCACAGCATACAGTACTTCTTTGGCTGAGGGAACAGAAAAGGAGAGAGGCAGGTTGAGGACAGGTGAGGGCACAGAGCCAGCTTCCGGGCAATGCCAACTAAGGATTGTGTCTGACGAACCCACGACTCTTGCCTGGGGGCATCTGATTTCATTTGTGATGAAGACGAAGACCAAGTCAATCATTCAAGAACCGCTGGGTTGCTGGTCAAGACCTGACCGCTAGATGACACCGGGAGCTCAGGCCTCTCAAAATGACCCCTGCTGCCACGCCCCCTTACTCTGCTGCGACCTGTGCCTGCGCCAGAAACATTTAGGCCACTGCAACTCCCCTGTGCAGGGCCTGTCACGTCTCTGCCTGGAGATCAAATAAATAAATAAAAATGAAATTAAAACACGCTACAAAGGGCTGTAATTTTCCCACTTCACTACACAAAGGCTAATAAGCCTTTTTTACCACCACTGATAAACGATAAAAGGCTTTGCAAAATTTAACTTTGGCTCTGTACGCCAAATAAAAGTATTTTTGCCACTAATACAGACTAAAAAGAGTGGTAATTTTCCCACTTAACCACACAACGGCTGATGAGCCTTTTTTTTACACCATTAACAATAAAAGGCTTTACAAAATTTAACTTTGGCTCTGTACACCAAATAAAAGTTTTTTTGCCACTAATACAGGCTAAAAAGGGCTATAATTATCCCACTTCACCACACAACGGCTAATAAGCCTTTTTTTCCACCACTAATAAACGATAAAAGGCTTTACAAAATTTAACTTCGGCGCTGTACGCCAAATAAAACTATTTTTGCCACTAATACACGCTACAAAGGGCGGTAATTTTCCCACTTCCACACACAACGGCTATCAAGCCTTTTCTTTTTTTTCACCAGTAATAAAAAAACATAAAAGGCTTTAGTAAATGTAACTGCATCGCTATACACTAAATAAAACCTTTTTTTTGCCATTAATATATGCTACAAAGGGCTGTAATTATCCCACTTCTCCACACAGCTAATAAGCCCTTTCTTTTTTCCACCACTAATAAACAACAACATAGGGCTTTACTAAATGTAACTACAGCGCACAAGGGTTAAT
>ONZH01015762.1:0-69422 GCA_900303285.1 Rhinella marina
TAGAGATGAGCGAGTAGTGAAATATTCGAAAGTTCGAAATTCGATTCGAATAGACTGCGAAATTTCGACTATTCGACCGGATATCGAATCCCATTAAAGTCTATGGAAAAAAATGCTCGCCACTTGGAAATCTCAATTCGACCACTTGGAGGTCACCAAGTCCACCTGGAACCTCAGAAAAGGATGCCAACACTGCTGGAATGCAACTGGGACAGCAGGGGAAGCATGTCTGGGTGCATATAACGCGCCCAAGTCGCACTATTACGCCACTATCACAGCCTCTCAACAATACACTCCAAACACAATCTAACCTCTCTGTAAAGTGAGACCATACAAGGAAACCTTCTTTCCTCTACATTGCCATGGACCCCAAGCCAAACTAGACAAAAAAAAGATGAAATTCTGCACCCCTTAAAATCACGTTGCCTATGACAACCACAGATGGCATAGGCAAGGGGGAAAGCAAATAGACCCACCCCTAATTGTCATTGTGTGTGTGTGTGAGATGTGGTCAGACATGTCTTCTTTAAAAATGTAAAAACAACTCAAACACATGCAGAAGCCTTAAATATGCCCAAATTGTTGGCGCTTGAGATGTCAGTGACCCGACCTGGCCCAGTGTCATGTCTAGCAGGTAAAGCAGTGGGGATGTTGAGGGATGCGTAGGACCGCAAAAGGCAGGAAGAGGCCGTGGGCTGGCCAGAGGCTCATGGAAAATTTTGTGGCGGCCCAAGAGGTGACACCTCTTAAAAATTATGTGGAGGCCCAAGAGGTGAGACCTCTTAAAAATTATGTGGAGGCCCAAGAGTTGACACCTCTTAAAAATTATGTGGAGGCCCAAGAGGTGAGACCTCTTAAACATTTTGCGCAGGCCCAAGAGGTGAGACCTCTTAAAAAATTATGTGGAGGCCCAAGAGGTGAGACCTCTTAAAAATTATGTGGAGGCCCAAGAGGTGAGACCTCTTAAACATTTTGTGGAGGCCCAAGAGGTGAGACCTCTTAAAAATTATGTGGAGGCCCAAGAGGTGAGACCTGTTAAAGATTTTGTGGAGGCCCAAGAGGTGAGACGTATTAAAAATTATGTGGAGGCCCAAGAGGGGAGACCCGTTAAAAATTATGTGGAGGCCCAAGAGGTGAGACCTCTTAAAAATTATGTGGAGGCCCAAGAGGTGAGACCTCTTAAAAATTATGTGGAGGCCCAAGAGGTGAGACCTTTAAACATTTTGTGGAGGCCCAAAGAGGTGAGACCTCTTAAACATTTTGTGGAGGCCCAAGAGGTGAGACCTCTTAAACATTTTGTGGAGGCCCAAGAGGTGAGACCTCTTAAAAATTATGTGGAGGCCCAAGAGGTGAGACCTGTTAAAGATTTTTGTGGAGGCCCAAGAGGTGAGACGTATTAAAAATTATGTGGAGGCCCAAGAGGGGAGACCTGTTAAAGATTTTGTGGAGGCCCAAGAGGTGAGACGTATTAAAAATTATGTGGAGGCCCAAGAGGGGAGACCCGTTAAAAATTATGTGGAGGCCCAAGAGGTGAGACCTGTTAAACATTTTGTGGAGGCCCAAGAGGTGAGACGTATTAAAAATTATGTGGAGGCCCAAGAGGTGAGACCTGTTAAACATTTTGTGGAGCCCAAGAGGTGAGACGTATTAAAAATTATGTGGAGGCCCAAGAGGGGAGACCCTCTTAAAAATTATGTGGAGGCCCAAGAGGTGAGACTCGTAAACATTTTGCGCAGGCCCAAGAGGTGAGACCTCTTAAAAATTATGTGGAGGCCCAAGAGGTGAGACCTCTTAAACATTTTGTGGAGGCCCAAGAGGTGAGCCATAAATATAAAAATTTTTCTGATTTACGGACCAATTCTACGGCGGTTAAGGAGGAGGAGGAGGAGGTGGAGGAGGAAATGGCACTTCATACACATGGCACTTCACTTTTGGCTGCTTTCCACGGTTGGAGAAGCAAAGTCCGGGTCAATCCACTTGCTGTTCATTTTGATTAGCGTCAGCCTGTCGGCACTGTCGGTTGACAGGCGGCTGCGCTTATCGGTGATAATGCCCCCGGCAGCGCTGACAGCCCTTTCTGATAGCACGCTGGCGGCAGGGCAGGCAAGCACCTCCAAGGCGTACAGGGACTCCTCCTCTTCCACAGCCACCTCCACGTCGTCCTCCTCCTCCTCATCCTCCTCCTCCTGCAACTGCCACCGTGAAGCAGACAAAAGTGTGGTCTGACTGTGTAGCTCGCGTTGCGTCTCCTCCTGCCCCCGTCTCCTCTGTGTGCAATGCGTTCTCCCTTATTGCGATGAGGGATTCTTTAAGGACGCATAGGAGCGGATGGTTTCGCTCGGGCCCTGCTGGCTGTGGCCTCACTTCTCTGTCTGAACTGTCCCTGCCTGGCCCCTGCCTGTGGACATCCCTCTGCCTGTGGACATCCCTCTGCCTGTGGACATCCCTCTGCCTGTGGACATGCCTCTGCCTGTGGACATCCCTCTGCTGTGGACATTCCTCTGCCTGTGGACATCCCTCTGCCTCTTGCTGCCTTTTTCGGTGCTGCGCAGACCACCACCTCTCCACTGCTTTCCTCGCTGGACATCACCCTGGACCGGGTCAGTATCGGACAGTACAAAGCGGTGGTACATTTCATACTCCAGCCGTGGCCTGTTTTCATTCTCCCAATGCCTTGAGACATGTACTGAATGTAAATGAAGGTGTTGTAATCGCGTCTCTCTGTGACAATAGCTCGATACTATCAACTGCCAATTTTATTTTTAACTTTTTTTTTTTTTAGCGAACAGTTTTTTTCAACTTACTGATGTTTTCCAGTCTCTGTTTGGAAACTTTCTATGACTTTTTCGTACTGGGTGCATTTGGTATAAATATGCAGAGAGTTATTTATGGTTTAATCGCAGAACGATGCAAAGGGAAAGCGTCGTCTAAAGGAGAATCATTTACCTCAGATAATTCAACCAGCAACTATGGCCCCCAACAGCATTTCCGCGCCCCCGTCCTCGTCCACGTCCTATTCCGCTAGCCCCCCTCCGCATTTTATTTTTTTTTGGTTACAATATTTTGCCTTCACAGCCGTGAAATAATTTTGCAAGAGAACGCACAGTACAGTTGCCAATTATAAGGCCTAATATTTTAGAGTTCAAGGTACACAGCCGTGTACTAACTTTTCAGACGGTGGGTATTAACACCAGGTATTTAAAGAATTTTGCAAGAGAACGCACAGTACAGTTTGCCAATTATAAGGCCTAATATTTTATAGTATAATTATGTGGAGGCCCAAGAGGTGAGACCTGTTAAAAATTATGTGGAGGCCCAAGAGGTGAGACCTCTTAAAAATTATGTGGTGGCCCAGAGGTGAGACCTGTTAAACATTTTGCGCAGGCCCAAGAGGTGAGACCTCTTAAAAATTATGTGGAGGCCCAAGAGGTGACCTGTTAAACATTTTTGTGGAGGGCCCAAGAGGTGAGACGTATTAAAAATTATGTGGAGGCCCAAGAGGTGAGACCTGTTAAACATTTTGCGGCAGGCCCAAGAGGTGAGACGTATTAAAAATTATGTGGAGGCCCAAGAGGTGACACCTCTTAAAAATTATGTGGAGGCCCAAGAGGTGACACCTTTTAAAGCTGCAGTTATCCACAGATTTGCATGCAATGTAAAATGGTTACACTCATTTTATAAAGGCAACTATCATGAAAAATCAGTTTAAAATGTATTGAGGGCAGCACAGAGTATTTCTACAGAGGAAGGAGTATTCTTTTTATTTTTTTTCCTTTTTTTATATGTATATGCTGTTGCCTTCAGTATATGAGAGTTGATTTCATGATGCTACTGCAGCCACTTAAAACGTTTTAAGTCTTGTTTTGTTTTTTTGAATACTGAGAATGCTATTTTGTACCAGATTTTGTATGTAAAGACTGAACACATTAAAATGAGAATGTTACCAAAATTATAATTTATAATTTATTTACCTTTTGTGGAGGCCCAAGAGGTGAGACCTCTTAAGATTTTGTGGAGGCCCAAGAGGTGAGACCTCTTAAAGATTTTGTGGAGGCCCAAGAGGTGAGACCTCTTAAAGATTTTGTGGAGGCCCAAGAGGTGAGACCTCTTAAAGATTTTGTGGAGGCCCAAGAGGTGAGACCTCTTAAAGATTTGTGGAGGCCCAAGAGGTGAGACCTCTTAAAGATTTTGTGGAGGCCCAAGAGGTGAGACCTCTTAAAGATTTTGTGGAGGCCCAAGAGGTGAGACCTCTTAAAGATTTTGTGGAGGCCCAAGAGGTGAGACCTCTTAAAGATTTTGTGGAGGCCCAAGAGGTGAGACCTCTTAAAGATTTTGTGGAGGCCCAAGAGGTGAGACCTCTTAAAGATTTTGTGGAGGCCCAAGAGGTGAGACCTCTTAAAGATTTTTGTGCAGGCCCAAGAGGTGAGACCTCTTAAAGATTTTGTGCAGGCCCAAGAGGTGAGACCTCTTAAAGATTTTGTGGAGGCCCAAGAGTGAGACCTCTCAAAGATTTTTGTGGAGGCCCAAGAGGTGAGACCTCTTAAAGATTTTGTGCAGGCCCAAGAGGTGAGACCTCTTAAAGATTTTGTGGCAGGCCCAAGAGGTGAGACCTCTTAAAGATTTTGTGGAGGCCCAAGAGGTGAGACCTCTCAAAGATTTTGTGGAGGCCCAAGAGGTGAGACCTCTTAAAGATTTTGTGCAGGCCCAAGAGGTGAGACCTCTTAAAAATTATGTGGAGGCCCAAGAGGTGAGACCTCGATAAAATTATGTGGAGGCCCAAGAGGTGAGACCTCTTAAAATTATGTGGCTGCCCAAGAGGTGAGACCTCTTAAAAATTATGTGGAGGCCCAAGAGGTGAGACGTCTTAAAAATTGTGTGGAGGCTAAAGAGGTGAGACCTCTTAAACATTTTGTAGAGCCCCAAGAGGTGAAGACCTCTTAAAAATTATGTGGAGGCCCAAGAGGTGAGACGTATTAAAAATTATGTGGAGGCCCAAGAGGAGAGACGTGTTAAAAATTATGTGGAGGCCCAAGAGGTGAGACCTGTTAAAACCTTTTGTGGAGGCCCAAGAGGTGAGACCTGTTAAAAAGTTATGTGGAGGCCCAAGAGGTGAGCAATAAATATATACATTTTTCTTATTTACGGAGCAATTCTACGGCGGTTAAGGAGGAAGGAGGAGGAGTGGAGGAGGAAATGGCACTTCATAACAGATGGCACTTCACTTTTGGCTGCTTTCCACTGTTTAAACTCTTAAACCTTTTTGTGGAGGCCCAAAAGGTGAGACCTGTTAAAAATTATGTGGAGGCCAAGAGGTGAGACCTGTTAAACATTTTGTGGAGGCCCAAGAGGTGAGACCTGTTAAACCTTTTGTGGAGGCCCAAGAGGTGAGACCTGTTAAAAAGTTATGTGGAGGCCCAAGAGGTGAGCAATAAATATATACATTTTTCTTATTTACGGAGCAATTGTACGGCGGTTAAGGAGGAGGAGGAGGAGGTGGAGGAGGAAATGGCACTTCATACAGATGGCACTCACTTTTGGCTGCTTTCCACTGTTAACCTCTTAAACCTTTTGTGGAGGCCCAAAAGGTGAGACCTGTTAAAAATTATGTGGAGGCCCAAGAGGTGAGACCTGTTAAACATTTGTGGAGGCCCAAGAGGTGAGACCTGTTAAACCTTTTGTGGAGGCCCAAGAGGTGAGACCTGTTAAACATTTTGTGGAGGCCCAAGAGGTGAGACCTGTTAAACATTTTGTGGAGGCCCAAGAGGTGAGACCTGTTAAACATTTTGTGGAGGCCCAAGAGGTGAGACCTGTTAAAAATTATGTGGAGGCCCAAGAGGTGAGACCGGTTAAAAATTATGTGGAGGCCCAAGAGGTGAGACCTGTTAAAAATTATGAGGAGGCCCAAGAGGTGAGACCTCTTAAACATTTTGTGGAGGCCCAAGAGGTGAGCCATAAACATATAAATATTTCTTATTTACGGAGCAATTCTACGGCGGTTAAGGAGGAGGAGGAGGAGGAGGTGGAGGAGGAAATGGCACTTCATACAGATGGCACTTCACTTTTGGCTGCTTTCCACGGTTGGAGAAGCAAAGTCCGGGTCAATCCACTTGCTGTTCATTTTGATTAGCGTCAGCCTGTCGGCACTGTCGGTTGACAGGCGGCTGCGCTTATCGGTTATAATGCCCCCGGCTGCGCTGAACACCCTTTCTGATAGCACGCTGGCGGCAGGGCAGGCAAGCACCTCCAAGGCGTACAGGGACAGTTCCAGCCACGTGTCCAACTTGGAGACCCAGTAAGTGTAGACGCCGAGGGATCGGGGAGGACAGGGTTACGGTCTGCCAGGTACTCCCGCAACATCCGCCGATACTTGTCCCTCCTGCTGATAGCGGGCCCCGCAGTGATGGAAGTTGCACGAGGGGGTGCCATGAACGTGTCCCACACCTTGGAGAGTGTTCCCCTGGTGGCTGTGGGCCTGATGGATGTTGTGGGACTCTGGGAGACCCTCTCCTCTCTGCCGCCAGCGATGGTGGGTGGGAAAATCTCCATCATGTTCTGCACGAGTTCCCTCTGGTATTCCAGCAATCGATTCGTCCTCTCCTCTACCGGAATAAAAGAGGAGACGTTATCTTTATACCGGGGGTCCAGGAGTGCGAAGACCCAGTACAGTTTGTTCTCCACTATCCGGACAACACGTGTGTCCCGGGAAAAGCAGCCCAGCATGAAGTCAGCCATGTGTGCCAGACTCTGAATAGGCATGACCTCACTGCCCCCACCAGAAGGATCACTTGCCATTTCCTCCTCTTCCTCTTCCGCCTCCTCTCCGCCCCATCCGCGCTGAACCAATGGGACGCACACAGCCTGACTGCTACCCTCGCCGCCAGCATCCTCCTCCTCTTCCACAGCCACCTCCACGTCGTCCTCCTCCTCATCCTCCTCCTCCTGCAACTGCCACCGTGAAGCAGACAAAAGTGTGGTCTGACTGTGTAGCTCCGTTGCGTCTCCTCCTACCCCCGTCTCCTCTGCGTGCAATGCGTTCTCCCTTATTGCGATGAGCGATTCTTTAAGGACGCCTAGGAGCGGAATGGTTACGCTCACTATAGCGTCCTCGCTGCTGACCTTCTTGGTGGACTCCTCAAAGATACGCAGTACATCGCATATGTCTGCCATCCATGGCCACTCGTGGTTGGCAAACTGAGGGAGCTGAGTTGGAGGCACGCGTGGATTCATTAATCTGGTACTCCATCAATGCTCTCTGCTGCTCACACACCCTGGCCAACATGGAATAGGTGGAATTCCAGCGAGTCGGCAGGTCGCACAACAGCCGATGTTCAGGCAAATGGAGGCGTTGCTGGAGTTTTTTTAAGCTAGCAGCAGCTACAGTTGACTTCCGAAAGTGAGCGCACAAGCGCCGCACTTTCACCAGTAGCTCTGCCAGGTTGGGGTAAGTCTTCAGAAATTTTTGGACTACCAGATTAAAAACGTGGGCCAGGCATGGTACGTGATTGAGTTCGGCAAGCTCCAGAGCCGCCACCAGGTTACGGCCGTTATCGCACACGACCATGCCTGGTCCTAGCTGCAGCGGCGACAGCCACATCTCCGTCTGCTGCAATATGGCGTCCCTCACCTCTGGGGCGCTGTGCTTCCTGTCGCCCAAGCTGATGAGCTTTAGCACCGCCTGCTGACGTCTCCCCGCGCCAGTGCTGCAACGCTTCCAGCTAGCGGCTGAGGGAGATGTTAAGGCACAGGAGGAGGAGGAGGAGGAGGAGGAGGAGGAGGGGGGTTTATCAGAACCCATGCTGGCAATCTTGGGCGGGGGTGGTAGGTAGGCCGTCTCTGTTTGCGACCCCGTCCCCGCCTCCACTACATTCACCCAGTGTGCCGTCAGAGAAATGTATCGTCCCTGGCCGCAAGCGCTTGTCCATGAGTCGGTGGTCAAGTGGACCTTTGCGCTGACTGCGTACCTCAGGGCCCGCCTGATGTTACGCGACACGTGCTGGTGCAGGGCGGGGACGGCACTCCGGGAAAAGTAGTGGCGGCTAGGGACGGAATAGCGAGGTGCGGCAGCCGCCATCAGGTCGCGGAAGGCCTGCGTCTCCACAAGCCTAAACGGCAACATCTCCAGGGCCAGCAGTTTGGAGATGTGGCAGTTTAAGGCTTGGGCTTGGGGGTGACTCGAGGCGTACTTCCGCCTGCGGTCGAACGCCTGCGAGATGGACAGTTGTTGGGACGAGGAGTGTGAAGGTGCAGGCGAAGAGGCGGGGGAAGGGGCGGGGGAAGGGGAGGCTGAAGGAGAAGGCCCCAAAGTAGCAGAGGCAGAGGCAGAGGCAGATGTGGAGGTGTCCTGGCTGGAGGTCTGGACCGCAGTGGCAGCACACAACAAAGGGGAAGAGGCAGTGGCAGCAAGACCGGGCGCAGTTTGTATTGCGTTTGCTCTCTCCCACTCAGCCCAGTGCTTGAATTCCAAGTGACGCCGCATGCCTGAGGTGGTCAGATTGCTCTTCTCAGAGCCCCTACTCAGTTTTGAGTGGCAGAGTGTGCAAACCGCGCTCAGTTTGTCATCCGCACAAACATTAAAATATCTCCACACCACAGAAGTACGAGGCCTCGATGGGGGAGCTTCGCGCGACTGGCCGCTGGCGGGAACAGCTTCGGCCCTGCTGGCTGTGGCCTCACTTCTCTGTCTGAACTGTCCTCTGCCTGTGGCCATCCCTCTGCCTGTGGCCATCCCTCTGCCTGTGGACATCCCTCTGCCTGTGGACATGCCTCTGCCTGTGGACATCCCTCTGCCTGTGGACATCCCTCTGCCTGTGGACATCCCTCTGCCTCTTGCTGCCTTTTTCGGTGCTGCGCAGACCACCACCTCTCCACTGCTTTCCTCGCTGGACATCACCCCTGGCCAAGTGGGGTCGGTCATTTCGTCATCCACCAGCTCCTCTTCCACTTCCTCACTCTGCTCCTCCTCCTGCCCACTGGACATTCCAACAGCCTCCCTTGATGGCAACTGCGTCTCATCATCATCATCGCTCATGATAACAGATGCTGGCTCAGGGTCCACATCAGCAGGAGATGGCGAAAACTCCAGTGTTTGGGCATCACTACAAACAAATTCCTCTGCTAGCTCCTGGGATTCTTCCGGCACATCTGAAAAAGGACCCGAAAAGAGCTCCTGGGAGGGGTCAAGGGTGGGATGACTCTGTTGGCCAGGTGTGGAGGAAGGAGGGTCAGAGTGAGACTGTGTGGATGACTGGCTGGTGGACAACTGTGTGGAAGCGCTATCGGCTATCCATTGCACCACCTGTTCAACCTGCTCAGGCCTCAACAGCGGTGTAACCCGCCCCCTGCTTAACTGTCCCATAAAGGCAGGGATTCTGGATGAGCGGGATCCTGGCTGATCCTCACCAGCACACATTGTATCCCCACTGGCTTCAACAAGGCCCCCAACAGCATTTCCGCGCCCCCGTCCTCGTCCACGTCCACGTCCTATTCCGCTAGCCCCCCTCCGCATTTTATTTTTTTTTTGTTGCAAATACAATATTTGGGTATATAATTAGGTATGTGAAATAATTTAGCAAGAGAACGCACAGTACAGTGGCCTATTAAAAGGCCTAGATATTGTATATTTCAAAGTACACAGCCGTGTAGTAACTGAACAGACGGTGGGTATTTACACCAGGTATGTGAGATAATTTAGCAAGAGAACGCACAGTACAGTGGCCTATTAAAATGCCTAGATATTGTATATTTCAAAGTACACAGCCGTGTAGTAACTGAACAGACGGTGGGTATTTACACCAGGTATGTGAGATAATTTAACAAGAAAACGCACAGTACAGTGGCCTATTAAATGGCCTAGATATTGTATATTTCAAAGTACACAGCCGTGTAGTAACAGAACAGACGGTGGGTATTTACACCAGGTATGTGAGATAATTTAACAAGAGAACGCACAGTACAGTGGCCTATTAAAATGCCTAGATATTGTATATTTCAAAGTACACAGCCGTGTAGTAACAGAACAGACGGTGGGTATTTACACCAGGTATGTGAGATAATTTAACAAGAGAACGCACAGTACAGTGGCCTATTAAAATGCCTAGATATTGTATATTTCAAAGTACACAGCCGTGTAGTAACAGAACAGACGGTGGGTATTTACACCAGGTATGTGAGATAATTTAACAAGAGAACGCACAGTACAGTGGCCTATTAAAATGCCTAGATATTGTATATTTCAAAGTACACAGCCGTGTAGTAACTGAACAGACGGTGGGTATTTACACCAGGTATGTGAGATAATTTAACAAGAGAACGCACAGTACAGTGGCCTATTAAAATGCCTAGATATTGTATATTTCAAAGTACACAGCCGTGTAGTAACTGAACAGACGGTGGGTATTTACACCAGGTATGTGAGATAATTTAGCAAGAGAACGCACAGTACAGTGGCCTATTAAAATGCCTAGATATTGTATATTTCAAAGTACACAGCCGTGTAGTAACTGAACAGACGGTGGGTATTTACACCAGGTATGTGAGATAATTTAGCAAGAGAACGCACAGTACAGTGGCCTATTAAAATGCCTAGATATTGTATATTTCAAAGTACACAGCCGTGTAGTAACAGAACAGACGGTGGGTATTTACACCAGGTATGTGAGATAATTTAACAAGAGAACGCACAGTACAGTGGCCTATTAAAAGGCCTAGATATTGTATATTTCAAAGTACAAGCCGTGTAGTAACTGAACAGACGGTGGGTATTTACACCAGGTATGTGAGATAATTTAGCAAGAGAACGCACAGTACAGTGGCCTATTAAAATGCCTAGATATTGTATATTTCAAAGTACACAGCCGTGTAGTAACAGAACAGACGGTGGGTATTTACACCAGGTATGTGAGATAATTTAGCAAGAGAACGCACAGTACAGTGGCCTATTAAAATGCCTAGATATTGTATATTTCAAAGTACACAGCCGTGTAGTAACTGAACAGACGGTGGGTATTTACACCAGGTATGTGAGATAATTTAACAAGAAAACGCACAGTACAGTGGCCTATTAAATGGCCTAGATATTGTATATTTCAAAGTACACAGCCGTGTAGTAACTGAACAGACGGTGGGTATTTACACCAGGTATGTGAGATAATTTAACAAGAAAACGCACAGTACAGTGGCCTATTAAATGGCCTAGATATTGTATATTTCAAAGTACACAGCCGTGTAGTAACAGAACAGACGGTGGGTATTTACACCAGGTATGTGAGATAATTTAACAAGAGAACGCACAGTACAGTGGCCTATTAAAATGCCTAGATATTTTATATTTCAAAGTACACAGCCGTGTAGTAACAGAACAGACGGTGGGTATTTACACCAGGTATGTGAGATAATTTAACAAGAGAACGCACAGTACAGTGGCCTATTAAAATGCCTAGATATTGTATATTTCAAAGTACACAGCCGTGTAGTAACTGAACAGACGGTGGGTATTTACACCAGGTATGTGAGATAATTTAGCAAGAGAACGCACAGTACAGTGGCCTATTAAAATGCCTAGATATTGTATATTTCAAAGTACACAGCCGTGTAGTAACTGAACAGACGGTGGGTATTTACACCAGGTATGTGAGATAATTTAGCAAGAGAACGCACAGTACAGTGGCCTATTAAAATGCCTAGATATTGTATATTTCAAAGTACACAGCCGTGTAGTAACTGAACAGACGGTGGGTATTTACACCAGGTATGTGAGATAATTTAACAAGAGAACGCACAGTACAGTGGCCTATTAAAATGCCTAGATATTGTATATTTCAAAGTACACAGCTGTGTAGTAACTGAACAGACGGTGGGTATTTACACCAGGTATGTGAGATAATTTAGCAAGAGAACGCACAGTACAGTGGCCTATTAAAATGCCTAGATATTGTATATTTCAAAGTACACAGCCGTGTAGTAACTGAACAGACGGTGGGTATTTACACCAGGTATGTGAGATAATTTAGCAAGAGAACGCACAGTACAGTGGCCTATTAAAATGCCTAGATATTGTATATTTCAAAGTACACAGCCGTGTAGTAACAGAACAGACGGTGGGTATTTACACCAGGTATGTGAGATAATTTAACAAGAGAACGCACAGTACAGTGGCCTATTAAAAGGCCTAGATATTGTATATTTCAAAGTACAAAGCCGTGTAGTAACTGAACAGACGGTGGGTATTTACACCAGGTATGTGAGATAATTTAGCAAGAGAACGCACAGTACAGTGGCCTATTAAAATGCCTAGATATTGTATATTTCAAAGTACACAGCCGTGTAGTAACAGAACAGACGGTGGGTATTTACACCAGGTATGTGAGATAATTTAACAAGAGAACGCACAGTACAGTGGCCTATTAAAAGGCCTAGATATTGTATATTTCAAAGTACAAAGCCGTGTAGTAACTGAACAGACGGTGGGTATTTACACCAGGTATGTGAGATAATTTAGCAAGAGAACGCACAGTACAGTGGCCTATTAAATGGCCTAGATATTGTATATTTCAAAGTACACAGCCGTGTAGTAACAGAACAGACGGTGGGTATTTACACCAGGTATGTGAAAAAATTTAGCAAGAGAACGCACAGTACAGTGGCCTATTAAAAGGCCTAGATATTGTATATTTCAAAGTACACAGCCGTGTAGTAACAGAACAGACGGTGGGTATTTACACCAGGTATGTGAGATAATTTAACAAGAGAACGCACAGTACAGTGGCCTATTAAAAGGCCTAGATATTGTATATTTCAAAGTACAAAGCCGTGTAGTAACTGAACAGACGGTGGGTATTTACACCAGGTATGTGAGATAATTTAGCAAGAGAACGCACAGTACAGTGGCCAATTAAATGGCCTAGATATTGTATATTTCAAGGTACACAGCCGTGTACTAACTGAACAGACGGTGGGTATTTACACCTGGTATACAAAAAGGGTATTGCAGGCACACAGAACCCAGAACACTAGAGCCAAATAAACTGTATTTAAAAAAATAAAATAAAATTCACAGCCGTATACTGCCAGATCAGATGGTGCATATACACACTAGTTATATAACAGGGTTTTTCAGCCTAAAAGAACGCTGAACAGTAGTGCCAAATATAGTTTGGTATGTAGCAGAGCACCTAATACACCACTAATGCCTCTCTCTGTCCCTACTCCAGCAGCTATCCCTGAATACAGCAGCCGTTCTCTGTAAAGTCTATATTGTAGTAAAGCTATCACTGAAGTCCACTGTAGTAGCCCTGATAAGGGCTTTTAATCACGCTCCTGCCTGTCCAACAGCTAAAATCTGTCTCTCCCTTCTCCAGCCTCTGTCCCTGACTAAGTTCACGCAGCATATGCGTACGAGCAGGAAGAGCTGAGTTTTTATGATTCGAGGTCACATGGTTTTTCCAGCCAATCCATGTAGACGCTGTTTTCGCGCTGCCAGCGTGCTCAGCGTGCCTGTCATACCCCCCCTGCATGTTGATTGGTGGAAAAAGAGCGCCAGGGAAGGTGGGAGGGGAAACGAATTCTAAGTGCGCCATCGCCGTTATACTCGATTGAAATCGAGTATGCCGAATATCGTAGTATTCGATCGAATACCGGCTCGATCGAACACTACTCGCTCATCTCTAGTGGTGCACTAAAATACACCTTATTTACATACCTGTTAATTGGACAAGATTCTTGACCAATACATACAATGTTGTTGATGCATTAAAATACTCTTATTTGCACAGTTGTAAACTGTAGAAGCTTTACAAAGTTGTTGTTTTTTTTTTTGTTTTTTTTTGTTTTTTTTTTTTGGGGGGGGAGGGGAGATAGCTCAATTGTGTAACCTCTGCATCAAAATATGCATTACTGGCTGATGAAACAGGTTAACTTCTCGTAACCTCTGTGTTAAAAAATGTGCTTCTGTATGATATCACAATAATATATGCTTACTACAGAACTTTAACTGTGGAAAAAACATGTTTTTGGGAAAATAAAGCTCAATTGTGTAACCTCTGTGACTGTGGCAAAATATACACTCCTGCTGACGCTGAAATATTCACTCAGTGTGCACAATTATTAAGATAAAAAGGCTGGGGTCCTGCACATAAAAAATAGTACTGTCTCTTTAAAAGTTTATGTAGTTGTCTTGTCCAGTGCAATACATGAAGGTATTAAAGGTATTGTCCAGGATTAGAAAAGTAGGATTTTTTTTCTTCCTTAAACAGCACCATGCCTGCCCATCAGTAGTTTCTAGTATTGCAGCTCAGCTCCATTGCATTGAATAAGACTTAGCGGCAATACCCGTAGACAGGTATGATGCTGTTTTTGAAAGAAAGTTGTCTTGTTTTTCTATTTCTAGACAACCCTTTTATCAGCTCTATCCCTAGTTGTGACACATACATAATACAGTATCACAAACTGCCAATTGTTGACTAACTTCCTTTGTGGACGATGTTTGAGTACACCCCTTGATCTCCACACAATACCTCTGATGGTGAGAAGAGACAATCCTGAGGGGTGTACCATGTGCTACGTCAGAGGGGAATTGGAACACAAGGAAAGCAGGACCTGAGTACTGACCACCACGTGACACAGTACACCCAGTGGACATCGGGAGACCAGAGGCTGATCAGACGGAAGCATATGTTGAACTAAAGTCAGATAAACAGCACTCCTAGAATATGAGCTATGGGTGGATGTCTGCTGGGGAAGTGGTAAGTTTCCCCATAAAAATAGTATACTCCACGAAGAAAAAAAAAGAAAAAAATGGAGACATCATGTCCAATATTTTGAATTTATTCCAGATGCAGATTTGGCTAAGGAGAATTTCTCAAGCATGACAAAGGCTCCTTAGCCGAAACTTTTCATCTGGAGTAAATTCTAAATATTGACTCCATTTTTTAAAATTTGGATTTATGTAGAATTAGAGCAGGTGGCAAGCAGGAAAAGTCCGTAAACGTAGACCTGGGTCAGGGCAGGAGGCAATCAGTCAAAGTCTGTAAAACATAATCGACAGTCCAGTACACAGAATAAAAAGAACCAACAGAACACCTTAGCTCAAACAGGAAACTAGACTAGCTAGGAACCTAATTGCTCAGGCGCCTTCCAGTTGAAGGAGGCACCTTTAATGACGAGAAACATTCCCACGCACACCCTAACAAACAGTACAGGACCCTGAGCCAGAGAGCAAGCTCAGCTTAGAGCTGGAAGGAGGATGCCAGAGACTACACATAGCTGAACCTGTGTTAGCAAGGAAGGAAGTGCCGGCACAGGGCATATGCAACAGTTAAGCTACCGGCTTCCCACGCTCATCAGCACTGCAAGCATCAGCAAGAGGAAGTAAAGGAGTCCGACGCCCATGCCGATGTGTACTGGCAGCAGCGCAGGCATGGAGTGCTGAGCTAACACCAATATCATGTCCCTATTTACAAAACCTGGATTTCTATAAAATAATGCAACCTACCTAACTAAATATATATTAATAACAGTATCCCTGCAAGACCTTAAAATGATTGCATTGTGTGTCTCTTGCAGATAGAACAGACATGTCCTATAACATCAGTGACTGAGCTCACAATGGCGTCTCTGCACAATTCCTGATAGATCAGTCAATATCCTCCCTTCTGATTGGCTGAATGCAAAACATTGTGGGCAAGACCACAACCCTGGGTCCTGTGACCCTCTGCCTTCATGTTCCCTGCCCTGTTTCCCTTAGCAATGTACGGAGTTTGACATATAAAATGGCCACTGATGAATCTTCAAAACTTTCAATAGAATTTTTTGAAATATGGAATAAAACGATTTGTTTAAAATTGATTCTGTCATCTCTAGAATGGCGCCTAACCTAATTTTCTCTTGAATGTTAAAGAATGAGAAGTGTATTGGAAACATACCCATTGTCATAATCCTGGTTTACATCAGTAAATATCAGATTTACATCAGCAGCAGTAGTATACATCCCGAGGCTATGTGATCTAAAAATACATAAAAATCAATAAAAATTATTAATAACGAACAAACCACAATAATATGTAATATATTTATCATGACAGAGCAGTAGAGAATGGGATTAATTTATTAGGCACATTTAGTTACATTGTAAACTAAATTCTATCTATCTATCTATCTATCTATCTATCTATCTATCTATCTATCTATCTATCATTTCAATTTACTATCTCATCTCTGACAGCCACCCCGGACGCTTAGCACTTGAAGCACGTCTCACCAGTACCCCTGTATCATTATGTATAGAGATGAGTGAAGTTATGGAAAGTTCTTTTCAGCTGCTTCGCCGAATTTCACAAAGAAATTCCCTGTCACGACAGGAACACGGGGGTGAAGTGCATCCTGAATTAACCTCACCTCTGTCCCTGCCTATTTGCCACACCCAAGGCTAAAGGTCCAGGGGGAGCAACTGGACGGCAAACCCTACTCTGCTACGTGAGGGTGCAGGGAAGAGAGAACAACAAACGGACACGGAAACAAACAGACACAATAGTCGAATAGTCAGGCAAACAAAGGTCAAACCAGGAATGTACGTCAGGATCCAAGGATGAGGCAAAAGCAAGGTCGAGGTCACAAGTAGAGATGAGCGAACGTGCTCGTTACGAGCACTGTAGCGCTCGGCTCCCCGGAGAACAAATACCCGCAGGCATTGCGGATCCGTCCTCATCTGCATGTAAGTCAATGAGGACGGATCGTTTGGTATGACACTCATACCAAACGGATCCGTCCCCACTGACTTTCAGTCAGGTGAGGAGGACGGATCCGTTTGTTATGAGTGTCATACCAAATGATCCGTCCCCATTGACTTACATGCCGATGTGGACGGGTCCGCAATGCCTGCGGGCATTGCGCAGGGGAGCCGAGCGCTACAGTGCTTGTAACGAGCACATTCGCTCGTCTCTAGTCACAAGCAATAGGTCAGGTAATACGGCAGGTCACAAGTAGAAATACGCACAGCACTGCAAAGAAGGAACTTCAATAACAGGCAATTTGTCTAGGCAGTTGCCATCTTTAAATAGCCTGCCCAGGATCATGTGATGTGGCCAGCATCACATGACCTGAGGCAGAGCATTGCTGCCAAAACAATATGCAAAGTAGCCATGTGGTGTGATCAGCACCACATGGCTAAAAACCCAAAAGATAATTAACTGATGAAGTGCTGGCTGACCAGACCAGCACTTCAATTCCCTACTGCTCGTCTCTAGGGGGGCGGAGAGGTCCGGTGGCGCTGCGCGGAGGGAGCACGTCGCCGGCCTGCCGTTACATTCCCTTTGTGACAAATTACAAAGTGCATTTCTTTGTATGTAGCAGGTGCAATGATGGGAATGGTGATTGCGCCGCCTCCAGTCATTGAACCCCTCAGATGCCATGTTTATTACTGATCGCGGCATTTCAGGCTACAATTTAGGCCCTTTAAGGGTTAATCAGGTTAAACGAAAACTCACCGTATCCATTTGAACGCATAGAGACCGTCACGACCGTCTGGATTGAAGAAACTGTGCAAAATCAGTGACGTGATGATGTCGTCATGCAGGCCAGCATGCTGACGTTATACATCACTGCCCTTGAGACTTCAGAATACTGTTTCAGACTGCACTGCTTGAAAAAAAGCACCAGCCTACGTGAGCTCCTACGGTTCCGTCAACCAAAGAGGCCAACACTTTTTCCTATAGTGTGTAAGCACCGCCACCGCTGATGGATTGCAGGGTGGTTGTAACTATGGAAATAATTAGAGATGAGCGAGCATGCTCGTCCGAACTTGGTGCTCGTTCGAGCATTATGGTACTCGTAAGTGCTCGCTGCTCAGATGAGTATCTCGCCATGCTTGAGGAAATGGCATCTCCCGCATTTTGAATTTTTGGCGCCTATAAACTCAGCCAATCACAAGCCAGGAGACTCTGCGGTACACCCAGCATCACGTGGGGCCCTTACATTTCAATAGCAGGGGTTGGCTGGCCTGATCAGGTGACCCTGGAATATACTAGTGACTGGCCGCGGTGCTCGGCTCAGATGCTGTCTGGATGTCGTTAGGGATAGATCTGCTGCATTTCAGGGAGAGTGTTAGGGCCTGAATTTAGTTCTCTGTTAGGCAGGAGTGATATCAAAAGAACCCAACAGCCCTTCTAAGGGCTACAAGACACTTTTTTTTGTCTCCTGGCTGGCACTACTAGTGCAGCTATCGCCATATATAACAATTTTCTGTCCAGGTGACCCATACTGTACGTCACGTAATCAAATACGGTCTTTTGCTTTCACTGATACAGCTACATCAGCTACATTAGAAAAATCTCTGTGCGACATTTGTCTGGGTTGCAGTCAAAATAGCCACAGTCAGCAGGGGCTGAGTTTGGTCTCTGATATTTTCTGCACGTCACGTTAAAAAAAAATTCATAAAAAAAAAATAAAAAAAAAAAATCTTTTTTTGTTGTTTTATCTCAGTGATACAAATCCATTTCACACAGCAGTGTGGAACCATTCTGTGTGTCACTGTCACGCGAGGTCGGCGTCGCGCTCCCTCTGCACGACATCGCCGGACCTCTCCGCCCCCCTAGAGTCGAGCAATAGGGAATTGAAGTGCTGGTCTTGTCAGCCAGCACTTCATGAGTTAATTCTCTGTTTGGGTTTAGCCATGTGGTGCTGATCACACCACATGGCTACTTTACATATTGTTTGGACAGCTTGCTCCGCCTCAGGTCATGTGATGCTGGCCACATCACATGATCCTGGGCGGGCTATTTAAAGATGGCAACTGCCTCACTCAGATGCCTGTGATTAGCGTTACTACTTTGATCAGTGCTTGTGCGACCTAGTGTTTGATTGCTGTTTGACCCTGACCTTGGACTTGGACTTCGACCTCTCTTTGCTTCACCCCCGGTATTTACGTTATCTCCTGTGCATGACCCGGCTTGCTGACTATTCTGATATTGTGTTTGTTTCGTCTGTGTTTGTCTCTCCAATTGTTCCCTGTTCCTCCCTGTGCACTTATACAGAGCAGGGACCGTCACCGTGGTTGTCCGCGGCCGCCTAGGGCCGACTGAGGCAAGCAGGCAGGGAGAGAACGGGGGGGTTTTCAGTACAGGGCGCACCTTCCCTTGTCTCCCCCGTGACAGAATCACAGGCCATACTAAATGGAGCCGTTGCGAATTCTCACGGATCATATAAGTGACATGGCTCAGATGATCCAGGATCTGGCCGAGAGAATCCAACACCAGGAGCAGCTGCAAACTGTACCCGCAGCCGCTCCCTCCATTATTGAACCCTATATAAGGTTGCCCGATCGGTTTGTGGGTAACCGAAAGACTTTCCGTTCTTTCCAGGAAAGTTGCAAATTATATTTTCGTTTACGCCCACACTCCTCGGGTTCTGAGCAGCAGCGGGTAGGAATAATTATTTCCTTGCTGCAAGGGGATCCGCAGGAGTGGGCTTTCTCATTGCCATCTGACTCCCCATGTCTGTTGTCTGTGGAGGCCTTTTTCCAGGCCTTAGGTCTTTTGTATGAAGAACCAGACTGGGCCACTGTAGCAGAAACTCAGCTCAGGAACATTCAGCAAGGAAACCGCCCAGTAGAGGATTACTGTGCAGAGTTCAGGAAGTGGTGTGTCTCCTCTGGGTGGAATGACCCAGCTTTGAGAAGCCAGTTTAGGGTGGGGCTGTCAGACCAACTCAAGGATCTTCTGGTTTGTTATCCTACTCCTGACTCCCTAGAGACGACCATGACTTTAGTTATTAAGCTGGATCGACGGGTGAGAGAAAGACAGAGGGAACGATCAAATACTCCTCAAGCTGTCGTCCTGCCTGAGTTTCCTCCTCTGAGTCCATCTCCTGCCAAGGTCCCGGAGTCCATGCAGTTAGGAGGTATCCTGAGAAACCAAAGACGTTTAAAGGGAGCCTGCTTCTACTGCGGTGAGGTGAACCACTGGCTCCAGCAGTGTCCAAAACTTCCGCCCTCTAGGAGATCTCCGGTGGGAGGTAAGGTAACCCCAGCAGTGGTAAGGAGAAAGATTTTAGTACCCATCTCCATTGCATATGATCAATTCAGGGGTTCTGGAAAGGCTTTTGTTGACTCTGGTTCTGCTGCTAATTTTATTAATTTTGATTTTGTACAGTCTGTGGGTTTACCGATGTCCCTTTAAGGGAGGGTATTCAAATTATCGCCCTCGACTCCACTCCCCTAAATAATGGGAGGATCGAGTTCTGTACTCCTAGTGTGACCCTGACGGTTGGGATTTCGCATTCCGAAAAATGTGTTTTTTGGGTTTTAAAAAATTTACCTGCTGACCTAGTTCTTGGTTTACCTTGGTTGCAGGACCACAATCCTGTAATCAATTGGTCAACAGGTGAATTAGAAAAATGGGGGCTGAATTGTGACAAGTGTTGCAAATCTGTATTGCAGTTGGGAGGTACTACTGAGTCTCCTTTCTTACCTGAGTACATCAAGGATTTTTCGGACGTTTTCTCCATGTCCGAGGCTGAGTTCCTCCCTCCTCACCGGCAATATGATTGTGCCATCGATATTATTGAGGGGTCCAGATATCCCAAGGGCCGTATCTATAATCTCTCTACTCCAGAGCGTCAGTCTATGAGGGATTATCTCAAGGAGAGTCTGGCCAAGGGTCACATCCGGCCTTCTGTTTCTCCCATGGGGGCAGGATTTTTCTTTGTCGGGAAAAAGGATGGAGGGTTGAGGCCCTGTATTGATTACAGGGAACTCAATAAAATTACTGTTAAAAACAGGTACCCGCTGCCCCTTATTCCTGATTTGTTGAATCAGGTTCAGGGTGCTTGTTGGTTTACCAAGCTAGATCTGAAGGGGGCGTACAACCTGATCAGAATCCGTGAGGGTGATGAATGGAAAACTGCCTTTAATACCCCGGAGGGTCATTATGAGTACCTAGTAATGCCCTTCGGGTTAAGTAATGCTCCTGCGGTGTTCCAAAATTTTGTCAATGACATTTTTAGACCATTTATTGGAAAATTTGTAATTGTCTATATTGATGACATCTTGATTTTTTCTACAGACTGGGAGAGTCACGTATCCCACACCAGGCAAGTGCTGGAGGTGTTGCGTGAGAACAAGTTGTTTGTCAAAGGGGAGAAGTGTATCTTTGGTGTTCAGGAAGTGACCTTTTTGGGATACATTCTCACCCCTTTTTCCTTCAAAATGGACCCGGGTAAGGTACAGGCCATTGTAGAGTGGGTGCGACCTTCCTCTCTGAAGGCGCTCCAGCGATTTCTGGGTTTTACTAATTTCTATCGGAAATTTATCAAACATTTTTCTGTTATAGCCAAACCCATTACGGATTTGACCCGCAAGGGAGCTGATTTAGTCAACTGGTCCCCTGCAGCTATTGAAGCGTTTGAAAAGCTAAAGCGGTTTTTTGTTGATGCTCCTGTGCTGATCCAGCCTGATCAAAATAAGCCGTTTGTAGTTGAGGTGGATGCATCTGAAGATGGTGTGGGGGCAGTACTGTCCCAGGGGTCTTCCACCTTAACTAATCTCAAGCCATGCGCCTTCTTCTCCCGCAAGTTCTCTCCTGCCGAGAGAAACTATGACATTGGTAATAGGGAGTTACTAGCAATCAAGTGGGCATTTGAGGAATGGCGTCATTTTTTAGAAGGGGCATTACACCGCATTACGGTCCTCACGGATCATAAGAATTTGATGTTTCTGGAATCTGCTAAGCGATTGAATCCCAGACAGGCGAGGTGGGCTTTGTTCTTTACTCGTTTTGACTTTTGTGTTACCTTCAGACCCGGAAGCAAGAACATTAAGGCCGATGCCTTATCCCGAAGTTTCCAGGCGTATCAGCCTCCTGATGTCCCTCCTGAGCCCATCCTGCCAGCTGACATCATCGTAGCCGCTACCTCATCTGATCTCGCTTCTGAAATCGTGGCAGGACAACATCTTGCTCCCACTGGTACTCCCAATGACAAGTTATTTGTGCCAGCTCATTTGCGGTTGCGACTGCTGGGTGAGTGCCATAGCTCTGTTTTATGTGGACATCCTGGTATCAATGCCACCAAGGAGTTGGTCTCTAGGCAGTATTGGTGGTCGTCAATCTCCAGAGATGTTCAGGCTTTTGTAACTGCGTGCAATACTTGTGCCAGGTCCAAGAATCCCAAGACTCGGCCTATGGGTGAGTTGCGTCCATTACCCATACCTGATAGACCTTGGTCACATCTGTCCATGGACTTCATCACGGATTTGCCATGCTCTGAGGGTAAAACCGTGATTCTTGTAGTGGTGGACAGATTCAGCAAGATGTGTCACTTTATTTCTTTGTGTAAATTACCCTCTGCAAAGGTTTTGGCTTCCGTATTTATGGACCACATAGTTAAACTACACGGTGTTCCTGAGAATATTGTTTCTGACAGGGGGGTGCAGTTTGTGTCTAAATTCTGGAGGGCCTTCTGTAAGAAGATCGATATTTCCTTATCCTTTTCGTCAGCCTTTCATCCAGAGACCAATGGTCAGACTGAACGTCTTAATCAGTCCGTTGAGCAATATCTCAGATGTTATGTTGCTGATAACCAGCATGTGTGGGCCAGATTCCTGTCTCTGGCCGAGTTCGCGATTAATAACCGTGTGAATTCGTCTTCTGGGGTATCGCCGTTTTTCTGCAACATGGGGTTTCATCCGCGCTTTGGCTCTTTTTCTCCAGCTGTTTCGGCGGTCCCAGAGGCCAATGCTCTCTCTCAGGAACTGTGCACAGTTTGGGCACAGGTTCAGTCGAACCTGGAAAGAGCCCAAAGGATTCAAAAAACTAAGGCCGATAAGAAACGTTCTAAGGGTGTGAATTTCAAGGTGGGGGACATGGTATGGTTGTCAACTAAAAATCTACGTATGAAAGTACCATCCTATAAGTTTGCGCCTTGCTTCATTGGTCCATACAGGATCACCAAGGTGATCAATCCGGTGTCGTTTGAATTGTGTTTACCTGACTCCCTTCGTGTTCACAATGTTTTTCATATGTCTTTGCTTAAGCGTTATGTTGCTCCCGCTGGTCCAGAGGAACTGCCCCCGCCTCCGGTCGAGGTGGAGGGACAAGTGGAGCACGAGATTCATAGAATCATTGATGTTAGGAAGGTCCGGAATTCCTTCCAGTACCTTGTACACTGGAGGGGATTTGGGCCTGAGGACAGATCTTGGGTACCGCTGAGCAGGATGCATGCAGACGCACTTGTTAAGAGTTTTCATCGACAGCATCCCGATAAGCCTGCTCCCGCTGGTAAGGGTCCGGTGGCCCCTCGTGAAGGGGGGGGTACTGTCACGCGAGGTCGGCGTCGCGCTCCCTCTGCACGACATCGCCGGACCTCTCCGCCCCCCTAGAGTCGAGCAATAGGGAATTGAAGTGCTGGTCTTGTCAGCCAGCACTTCATGAGTTAATTCTCTGTTTGGGTTTAGCCATGTGGTGCTGATCACACCACATGGCTACTTTACATATTGTTTGGACAGCTTGCTCCGCCTCAGGTCATGTGATGCTGGCCACATCACATGATCCTGGGCGGGCTATTTAAAGATGGCAACTGCCTCACTCAGATGCCTGTGATTAGCGTTACTACTTTGATCAGTGCTTGTGCGACCTAGTGTTTGATTACTGTTTGACCCTGACCTTGGACTTGGACTTCGACCTCTCTTTGCTTCACCCCCGGTATTTACGTTATCTCCTGTGCATGACCCGGCTTGCTGACTATTCTGATATTGTGTTTGTTTCGTCTGTGTTTGTCTCTCCAATTGTTCCCTGTTCCTCCCTGTGCACTTATACAGAGCAGGGACCGTCACCGTGGTTGTCCGCGGCCGCCTAGGGCCGACTGAGGCAAGCAGGCAGGGAGAGAACGGGGGGGTTTTCAGTACAGGGCGCACCTTCCCTTGTCTCCCCCGTGACAGTCACAGTTCAGCTGTCCAGTCACCACAAACCACAATCCGTATATTCTTTCCAGGTGACCTATACTGTACGTCATGTAATTAAAAAAGGTCTTTTGCTCTCACTGACACAGCTACATTACAAAAATCTCTGTGCGATATTTGTCTGGGTTGCAATTAAGCAGACCAAGTCTGCCTTAATCTAATAGTTTTAATGTAATTGCTCCATACTGCACGGTACGTAATAACATACATAATTTTGCTCTAACTTATCCACCTATATATTAACTTGTTCAGATTGAACAAGTTTGTGGGTTTCACTACAGCAGGCTCATTTTTTTTTTGTACATATAACACACTTATATACAGAAAATGTTGAACCCCAGGGCTAAGGGTCGAGGACGACGGCATGGGCATTCAATTACTGCAGGGGGCAGAGGCCGTGGTCCTGGGCAGGGTGAGACAGTACCTGCTGTTGAGGGAGCAGGGGAACGCCGCAGAGCTACACTCCCTAGCTTCATGTCTCAACTTACAGGGACACGTGGTAGAGGACTGTTGAAACCACAACAGTGCGAACAGGTGATGTCATGGATTGCGGACAATGCTTCAAGTAATTTTTCCACCAGTCAGTCTTCCACGCAGTCCACCCACGTTACCCAAGGGAGCACTCCTCTGGCTCCTCCACCTCAACCTCCGGCATACTCTGAGGAACTGTTTTCTGGACCCTTCCCAGAGTCACAAACCACTTCTCAGGTTGCTGCTGAACTCTTTCCCGATGCCCAAGTTTTCCAACTGTCACAGTCTGTGGGTGATGATGATGACATTGTTGACTTAGTGGAAGAAGTGTGTAAAGAGGTGTCAGACGAAGAGGAGACATGGTTGTCAGACAGTGGTGAAGTTGTTGTCAGGGCAGGAAGTCTGAGGAGGGAGCAGACTGAGGAATCGGAGGATGACGAGGTGACTGACCCAAGCTGGGTTGATATGCCGAGTGAAGACAGTGCTTCTGAGGCGGAGGCGAGTGCTGCACCAGAACAGGTTGTAAGAGGCAGTGGTGTGGCCAGAGGGAGAAGCAGGGCCAGAGCTGGTGCATCAGCAGCAACTGTTTCATGTAGTGAAGCTCCCATGGCGAGGCCTAGATGTTCGCAAGTCTGGAGGTTCTTTAAAGAAAGTGAGGACGACCGACATACTGTGGTGTGCAACCTGTGCCACACCAGGATCAGCAGGGGTGCCACCACTACTAGCCTAACCACCACCAGCATGCTCAGGCATAAGAGTGCTAAACACCCCACTCAATGGAACCAAGGCCGTTCACCTCCTGCGGGTCACACCACTGCTCCTTCCCCTGTGTCACTCGCTGCCTCTGCTAGTCAACCCCCTGCCCAGGACCCCGGCACGAGCGCATCCCGCCGGAATACTACACCTTCGCCTCCACGATCCTCCACAGTGTCCACCAATGTGTCCCAGCGCAGCGTTTAGCTGTCTTTACAGCAGACGCTGGAGCGCAAGAGGAAATACAGTTCCACCCACCCACATGCCCTAGCCCTCAACGTCTACATCTCCAAATTGCTGAGCCTGGAGATGCTGCCCTATAGGCTGGTAGAGACCGAGGCCTTTCGCAATCTCATGGCGGTGGCTGCCCCTCGGTATTCGGTTCCCAGCCGCCACTATTTTTCCCGATGTGCCGTCCCATCCCTACAGCAGCACGTGTCACAGAACATCATCCGTGCCCTGACCAAAGCTGTTTCTGAGAAGGTCCACCTAACCACGGACACAGACTCTAAACAATTTTCCGGAGGGCCCCCTACAGACCCTCTCTCCAAACAATTTTTCCGGAGGTCCACCTACAGGCCCTCTCTCTAAACAATTTTTCCGCAGTGTCAACTACAGACTCTGTTGTCACCGCCGCCATACAGGGCCACGAAAAATGTTTTTGTGGTTTGCCTGCTCCCGCGGTGTCACTCGCTTACTCTGTTGTCACCACCATAGTGGTTTGCACTATAGCAGCCCAAGTCTGCACATTCCCCTTTTTATCTCCAAGTGATCTATACTGAACGTCACTTTTAAAAATACGTCTTTTTCCGCTCTTTCTCTCTCTCTCCAAACTATTTTTCCGGATAGGTGCCGTATACGGTATAAACTGAGAAGAATACATACAACACATGCCTCTTCCTCCAACCCCTCCTCCTCCTTCTTCAAATTACCATCCGTGCTTCACCTCCTGGTACCTGGTCTAACTCGGTCACTCTGTTGTCACTGCCATGCTGCGTCAGGCTAATTTTTTGGGTGGCTCACCTGCTACCTCATCTAACTTGGTCACTTGTTGGTTTCACCGCCATGCTGTGTCAGGCTTATGCCTGCATCGTGTGGCTGGGGATAGGAGAACAGTGCCAGCATGGGCATGGGTGATGGTCCTTCGTTGCACCTAGTTGGGTGTTTCCCTAACATGTGATGGGCATGTGCCTCGCCTTTCTTGGTCTGGGTGAGCACAATTGCCATGAGCGTAACCACCAGGCTGTTGCAGGAGAATTTGGGGTAATGGTGGGATTAGGCAGCCTCAGAGGCATCCATGCATGCTGCCCCTGCTTTTTCCTGTCCATTTCCGTGGTTTTGCCATCATTTTCTTATGTTTCCAGGTTTTCACCCAGCCTTCCCTAGGCAGAGCCTTGGTCCCCTGCAAAAATGCTCGAGTCTCCCATTGACTTCAATGGGGTTCGTTACTCGAAACGAGCACCCGAGCATCGGGAACAGTTTGTCTCGAATAACGAGCACCCGAGCATTTTAGCGCTCGCTTATCTCTAGAAATAATCAGTGTATAATGCAATGGAAAATGAATCAAGCCAGCAAAGGAGGCAATATGGTGATATTAGTAAGTATCTTGTATTAACTTTCTCTACATTATAAATGCCACTTGCTGAAGTTTGGAAAATGAAAGGTGGAATCTAGTTGGTTGCTAGGGCAACTAAGACAGTTCTACTTTAAACCAGTTTGATAAGTGATTTTGCTTTTATAGCAAGGGTCTAAAAGCATGGCCTCCCAGTAATGATCAGACTACTTGATGATAAGGATACACCTATCATTACTTTGCCATTGTGGCTAGCGTGCTTGAGTATCCAATTCTTTCTGACTAGGCTCCCCCACTGTTATGATTAAGTCTCATGATCTTCATCAAGCAGCACAATGGCAGATTGTTCTGTCATTGCAAATCCAGGAATGAGTTCATTGTCTTATTACACATACAAAAATAGTCTCCTGGACATTGCCAGCACTCTCTGCTAGCCATGAACTTTTTTAAAAAGTGTTACACGACTTAATTTATCATGTATGCCGAGCAGGAATCATGTGTTAAACATTATGGCCACAAAGTTCTTAACATTGTTGATAACTATCTTGTCCAGCTGGAGGTGGTGGGGAAACAGCCAGTGGGATGTTTGCTGCTTGTTGTACTTCAACAAATGATTGGCTGTGTGGTTACTCTTGCCTCTAAAGGCAGCAGAGCTTGACTTAGGTCTGTCACGTTTTGAGACTGCAGCCATAGTTTCAGTGGCATCACCAGGTTCTGGTCATACTTTGCCTATCCTTTTTATTGCTGCCACCACCCTCCTCCTCTTATGTTACCTCCTCATTAGCACTCCAAATTGCCAGTTCTGTCTAAAACACAGCCATCAACATCCTCATCTTGACCCTCCCCTCCAATTGCATCAAACTTTGATATTTCATCCTGGGCTCCTTGGTTTCCTCACAAATGAGTGCTCTGTATTTGTTCCAAGTGCCACTGTCATTACCACTGCCCTTACTACCACAGCTATACATGTCCAAAATCTTCCTGTTCTTATAAAAGTAATCAACAGGGAGACTCTCCTGAGTATTTTTCATTGCATGAGGGATTTTTCTGCCCCTTCTTATGGAAAAAAAAAGAAGTTGTCCCTCTCAGAGGATTCAACTGAGAGGCCTCTTTGAGGTTGCAAGGGTGAGGAGCATGGATGGTTGGTGATTCTGCTACCCACATTCTGACTCTGGAAGTACATGAAAAGTGCATGTTTTGATACACAGATACCGTACTAGCAAAATTGCAAATGTGTTTTCTGTAATTTAAAGACAAAGCTGCAATTAAATGTCCAGAATCCCCCCCCCCCCTATAAACTACACACTGCATACTGGAATTGATGTTTTAATTTAGTAATATAATTTTTGTGGTAAAATGTCTCTAAACTATGTGATTAATAGCACTGTTATAACTGCAATTTTTGTTTTTAAAAGTCTTTGAACTACACGATGTGATGCAGCAATGCGTCCACTAACACAAAAATAACAATGACATTTTTTTCGTATGCATTTACTATCAGGTGTATAACTGCACTTTTTGTGATAACATTTTTTTGAAGTATATAGTCTGAGGCCTGAACTTCAAGGGCCTCTTTTGGTGGTAAACTATCAGATGTAGCAATCAGGAACATCTGAGGGGTACAACGATGTGTAGTGGCGCAATCGACGTTCACTGTCATTGCACCCGCTACTTACAAAGAAATGTTCTTTATGACTAAGCAACCAAATCAAATTTTCCAGTACTTCACTCATCTCTAATCATCAATAACTTTTTAAATATTTACTTCCACAGAGATACTGTATGTGACAGCTTATTTCTTTGTGAGGCAATATTTAGTTTTCAGATCACAACCCATCTAACTGGAAGTTTTTGAAGCCGTTTTGCCTGGAAAAATTGGTAACAAAAAGTCCCAGTGTTTAGATGTGGCAAACTAATAGAAATATACCCCAAGAGACTGACATCTGTACTCACATGAAAGGGTATCTCCACAAAGTGTATTTCAGGAGGTGAATAATGAATCATTGTGTCACAGTGAATACAAATATTGATATATTGCACCTTCATAGTGGTAGTCACATTGTGTGAATCAGATGGTAGAAGTCCAATTTAATTTCAGGATGTAAAGCAAAAGAACAGAAAAAACACCAAGAAAGTAAATACTTTTGCAAAGCACTGTATAATGAGACCTCGGTTTGGAAAGTGTGGCTTTTTCAGAAAGGGGTTAATGATAACATAATACAAGTATATCACAGAGGTAGACCTTCCTTGTGATATAGCCTGAGATGCACTGTCTATGGAACACCCACTGCCAAATAATAATTAGTAGTATGTAATTAGTTTAGTGACAGACACTCTACCATCCGGATTAGCATGGAAATTAATATACAACATATTGATCGTACTTATAATACTTTAATAAATCATGTATAAAAAAAACTAGTTGAAGAAACTAAAAATAATAAAAATAAAATAATATAAAAAATGAATTGATATTAAAAATAGAAAGGTCCTGATCTACTATTAGGACCTCTCTATTTTTTTAATATCAACTTACTTGTTTTATATTATTTTATTTTTATTATTTTTAGTTTCTTCAACTAGTTTTTTTTTAATACATGATTTATTAAAGGGTAAATGATAATAATTTATTTCATTTAGAAATATATAATTTTATTAATCTCTTACCTCACAACGTCTTCTTGCTTTTGCTGTTATGGAGGTAATGGTCTCATAATTTATGTTTGCTTCTCCTACAATAGCTTATCACAGAATAACAGAGAATGATCGTAATCTTTGTGGTTTCCTATAATATTCTCGTAGGGCACGGTTCTTCCCTCGGTCTATCATGTGATGCATGACTTGATGGTTGATTAAAAAACACACATATCCACAGCTCACACTTTAGAATTGAAGGCAAGTGTTTAATTTTACTCTATTTCAAATTTTCACTCACCATCAAATGTCGACGGGTAAAAAGCACTAGGGAGGAAAAGGAAGGGTTCTCACATGGTCCTGAGAGAGTGGGAGGGAGAGCTTACCCTGATTGACTCGCAAGCCGCATATAGAATACTAGTAAACTTTGTGTCAGGTCATCTTACATATTTTGTGTATTTTGTTTTTTTGCTAAGTTTAAAAACCGTACTGTAATGATGCCAGCTTGCTGACAATGTCCCCTTACACACCGTCATGGTCCCAGGCTCCGTGCTCAAGTGATCACTGTACCCCATGGCCGCTTTGGTAATGGTCAGCGTCCAGCCGCATTGCTGGGCAGGTAGCGGTGGTAATCTTCAGCTTTCTACCTATTCACTGCCGCAGTGATGAGCTCTGTCTTTGCAGGTGACTTCCTGCCAAAACTCCTCCAGCACGGTTTCCTTCCAGTCCTGGGTGCAGCATGTCTTCCAGCCTGGTCATTGTAGCACATTTTTAAGGGAAGGAGGGCATCACTTTCTGCAATTTAAGGGTTAAGCACATGTGATCTGTGCTGACCTTTTGACCAAACCCACCCTTCCTGTACCTACAGATGTAGCAGCACTACCGATCACAGGAGAATCGCGTGAGCGCAGAACAATATCATAAATAGAGTATGTATCTGATGATTTTTACGCTAATGCTACGCATTGTACGCTAATGCGTACGAATTCACCTAATTAGCGTACTTTTACTGCGAGTGAATGGAGTGAAAGAGGAGAAGTCGCGATTCGTTAGCAACGCTAGGCGAAAACAGTGATTGCTAGCGCTTCTACATCTGTATACAAGTGGTCCAGCCCTCTTACCAGGTGTCAAGTGTCAAAGGTCCTTGCGTCTTGCTAAGGTTGTATTTATATGTGCTTGTGTTCCTAACCTCCCGACTCTTGCTTGTCTTCTGGATTCTATTAATTGTATGATTCTTGCCTGCTCCATCTCAACTCTCCTATTGCCTGCAGCTGTTCTGCCTGCCCTGACTTTTTGCTTGTACGACTTTGCTTCTGCCTCATCCTTTGGTCATGCACTGTCGCTCCTGGTTATGATTTAGCCTGATGGCTATGTCCATACCCCTAGTATCTTACTCTGGTACCTCCTCTTCTGCCTGGGCCACCTGCTAAGTGTGCCAACCGACCTCAAGAGGTAGCAACCTGTTGTGCTCCTCTGGAAAGTCTATCCCCACCATCAAGGATACTGTGAAGAAAAAGGGGTTCACTTAGACAATGCCCTTGGAGGAGGTTGGTCACAGTAGGTTCACATCTGCTCATTCATGACACGTATAAATCAGTGAATGAGAATGTAATATGAGGGCTACGTCAGTTTATTATTTCCACACACACACACACACACAGTTCCAATATTTTTTTATTTTTTTTTGGGGGGAAGAGGTTATTGAATTTAATTCAACCAGCATATACAGTACAGACCAAAAGTTTGGACACACCTTCTCATTCAAAGAGTTTTCTGTATTTTCATGACTATGAAAATTTTATATTCACACTGAAGGCATCAAAACTATGAATTAACACATGTGGAATTATATACTTAACAAAAAAGTGTGAAACAACTGAAAATATGTCTTATATTCTAGGTTCTTCAACAAAGCCACCTTTTGCTTTGATTACTGCTTTGCACACTCTTGACATTCTCTTGATGAGCTTCAAGAGGTAGTCACCTGAAATGATATTCCAACAGTCTTGAAGGAGTTCCCAGAGATGCTTAGCACTTGTTGGCCCTTTTGCCTTCACTCTGCGGTCCAGCTCACCCCAAACCATCTTGATTGGGTTCAGGTCTGGTGACTGTGGAGGCCAGGTCATCTGGTGTTGCACCCCATCACTCTCCTTCTTGGTCAAATAGCCCTTACACAGCCTGGAGGTGTTTGGGGTCATTGTCCTGTTGATAAATAAATGATGGTCCAACTAAACGCAAACCGGATGGAATAGCATGCCACTGCAAGATGATGTGGTAGCCATGCTGGTTCAGTATGCCTTCAATTTTGAATAAATCCCCAACAGTGTCACCAGCAAAGCACCCCCACACCATCACACCTCCTCCTCCATGCTTCACGGTGGGAACCAGGCATGTAGAGTCCATCTATTCACCTTTTCTGCGTTGCACAAAGACACAGTGGTTGGAACCAAAGATCTCAAATTTGGACTCATCAGACCAAAGCACAGATTTCCACTGGTCTAATGTCCATTGCTTGTGTTCTTTAGCCCAAACAAGTCTCTTCTTGGCCAAAGGTTCTGCACAGTCAAGTTTGCCCCAACATGTGAAAACCTCAGAAAATGATGGAAACACCTTGGAAATGCATAGGAAACACCAGGGGCAGCATGTAGGGATGCCTCTGAGGCTCTGTAAGGGCTCATTCAGACGTCCGTTTGCTGTTGTCCGTGTTTTGCGGATCCGCAATTTGCGGATCCGCAAAACACGGACAGCGGCCCATGTGCAGTCCGCAATTTGCGGAACGCACATGATAGAAATGCCTTTTCCTGTCCGTGGATCCGGACAAGAATAGGACATGTTCTATTTTTTTCCGTACCCACGTTACGGAAGTGCGGATGCGGACGGCACACAGTGTGCCGTCCGCATCTTTTGCGGCCCCATTGACTGTGAATGGGTCCGCACCTGGTCCGCACCCGGTCCGCAAATTGCGGATCGGATGCGAACCATTTTTGCGGACGTGTGAATGAGGCCTGAGGCTGATGCTGCAGGTCCCTACCTTATGTAAATTTAGGTCACATGTCACTGCCAGCCAATCACTGCTGGGGAGGTATAGGGGCTGTTACATCACAGCAGGCGTTCCCACAGGCTTCCCTTTGATGCTGATTGGCCGAAAAAACCGGGCATTTCAAATTGGCAGTGACTCACGAATCCGCGCTGCCTCGGGATGCCGAGCTGAGCCGAAGCGGGCAAGATTCGTGCGAATCCCGAATCTTGCCGCTCCGGCTCACTCATCACTAGTCTCCACGTAGGCACAAATAATTTTGTACAAAATGTATTTGCCAAGAATCTCAAATGTATAAAATGAGCTTAACATTGAAACCAGGATATTTTCTGTAATTATGCCACCTTATTTGTGTTTTCAAACTGCTGTTGAATTCTTTTTTTTGTCTAAATAAGTCAAGTGTGAACTCAGCCTTACAGGTTAATGTTAGTGTCAGGTATAAAGAACCATGCAGTGGCCCAAGATTCTACTATAGAGTGAAAGAGTGTACTCCTTTTACACCTTCAGCTGATTCCACATAGATTTCTATAGAACCTGTTCCGTTACATGCTAATACAAGTAATATTGAGTTGAGAGGGTGTCAGCAGGAAGTGTGTGTTGATATCACTGTCTATTTCTTCTTCTGATCCATCAAAGAACAACTCCACAAAAAACGGATCCTGTCTCCTGAGCATTCACCTTCGCACAATCAGCAATTAATTTATAATTAATATCAGTATTGCTAAGGCAAAAAAAAATAAAAAATCTGGAGTTGATTCAAAATAGAGATGATAGGTGATTCAAACATTTGCATGTCTTTGTAACCACTCCTGCTTTTGGCTTCCAAATCATTAGCATATCATCATAATGCTCCAAAGACAGAATCCAATGTGTTTCTTTTTCTTCTGTCCTTCTGACAGATCAGAAGAAGGGTAAAATAAATGGTGTTTTTAACAAGGCCAAAGAGGGACATTAGTGGCCCAGTCACAGAGTGTAGAGGGTGTCTACAGCATGAGGAGTCAACATAATGACCAAGTCACAGAGTGGTGAGGGTGGCAACCACATGAGGAGTCAACACAGTGGCCCAGTCACAGAGTGGTGAGGGTGGCAACAGCATGAGAAGTCAACACTGTGGCCCAACCACAGAGTGGGGAGGTGGGGGGGCAACAGCAATGTCAATAACAGCACAGGATGGTGGGTGGCAGCAGGAGAAGATGGCAGCAGAGGCAGCAGGTATGTGTCATCAGGTGGGTGGCAGCATCAGAACAGTGGCTGAAGAAGGTGGCCAGAAGAAACAGGCCTTTTGGTGTGGCACCCAGAATGATCTAGTCTTATGCATGAAACACTGGTGTGTGGAAATCCTGGCTGATACATGTCTGATTCAACTTCACAAAGGTCAGTCTCTCAACGTTTTGGGTGCAAAGGTGATTTTCCTTGAGGTAACTGTGCCCCCCGCATCACTGAACACTGGTGGGGCAGAAGTCTTATCCAGGGCAAACACTCCCAGTTGTGCATCCACAAATCAAGTTTGGCTGCCCAATACTCCAGAGAATCATGGATGTTGGGTGGCAGGGTGTAGTCCAAGTAGGTCCAACCTGGTTCAGGTTCTGCTCCATGTCTTCATGCTGCAGCTGGGGCTCATTACTTTGGTAGGTGGGTGAAGACTCCGGTGAAGGATAGATCAGTGTCAAACTTAGCACCGAGACAGCAGACGTGCTGCCTAGTCATGATGGTAGCGACACACACTGAGATGAAAATATTTGGTTTAGGTAGGTTAGTAGATAGAGAGAACACAAGAAGTTCAGTTTTTAAAAAATACAGTTTCAGATACAGAGAAGACATGATGTTGGAAACAGCGGAAAGACAATCACTGGTGTTTTATAATATAGCAGTACAGAAAGGTTTCAAAGGAAAGACCCAGAGCCAGAATGTGAGTAGTAGCAGCACCAGCTCTCCGGTCAAATTTAGTAGTAGTATATTAGTATGCCGCAGTTGTATCTGCTGGCTTTGGAAAGGCGCAACATTATTGTTCATGAGTAAGAGGATGATATTGTGGATTGGATGGCTCTCTCCTCCTCTCAGTTACAGCAGGTTGATATGGAGGTTACTTTGGAGTCTGCTGCGGAGCCAGGGTTCACAGCTTCCCTCCTGCTCCTCCATTCAGCCCCAAGGATTTCAGTGGGGTGTTCTTAGTCTTTACAGCCCCTTCATAGTGGAATGATTACCTTTTTCCTAAGAAGTTGCAAGAAAGCTGGAGCACACCCTATGGCAGATAGTCAAGAGAGTCTCTCTGCAAGAGCAGTCAGCGTTTGTACTGCCCTAAAGATGAGGTTGAGGAGTAGGCTTGCAACCCCATGCATAGCCATCAGATGAGTGGGGTGATGGTGGCAGAAAAAAAGAGCAGTGGCCACGTACCTCCTAAAGAACAGCTAAGATCACATCTCCTTCAGGATGCCACTTACACTGTGGGTGGGTTAGGCCCAAAATGTGCCAGAGCTAAGGCGAGCTTATCAACCTCTCCCTCTGTGCGAATATCTCTCATCTGACAGTTTTTATTGATGCTGCTGGAAGACAGAAATATTGCCCTGTGCAAGGTATGCAAGAGCAAAAAAAGACGTGGGCATGTAAACAGAAATTAGGCAGTTTAGTTTTGAACCTAAGCGGTCTGGTAGAGAGTAGACACACCAGCGTGCAGTTGCTGAAGTACATCAAGCAGCAAACATCCCACCGGCTGTAACTCTGCCAACTCCAACTGGGAAAAGTGGTCAGCGACAATGGGCACAACATCTTGGCCATCCTGAACCTGGGTGAATAACATATGATTCCTGCATGGTGCATGTCACCCACCCTTAGACTTGTAACGACAGTACAGCTTTCCAGTACACCGTTTAATCTGCAATGTGCCAACTTGCTGGAATGCAAAACTGCACATGCTCGAACATCTGTACCATCATCGGAAAGCTACAAATAATTCTGTTATGCATCCGACCAGCCAACTCAGCAGCAGGGATCATGTGTTGATTCGAGGTCAGGCAGTGGCAACTCATCCGACACGCCTGTCCTGAAGTACTTAAGCGCTTCAAAAAAGCCACAAAGTTTGCGAGCAGGGAACACTGTGGCATAAACAATGTTATCCCCCTCATATTTATTTTAGAACAGCAGCAGGAGACAATGCAGAAAAGGATGTATTTTGCTGTCCGCACTGTAGTTGTAGGGGCCCAAGAGAATCTGTTATGGGGGAGGAGGAAGAAGTGAAGGAGAAAGAGAGCAGTGATGATGATGGCACCAGCCAGGACATCCAATCGTCTCAGTGGGGGAGGAGCCAGGAAGAACTGGCTCCTATTGCACACTGTCCAGAATGGTGACCTGTATGCTCGCTTATGCAGTGACAGGTGTATCGCTGACATCAAGCAGTCTGATAATTACTGCATAGCCATGCTATTAGACACTTGTTATCAAGGCAAAATGAGGGAATGTTTTCCTCTTGCAGAAAGGGAAGCCAAATTACCTTATTACCAGGAAACACTGTGTACTCAGCTCTCCACACCTCACAGCGAGCAGATGCCTGCTGCCAACCAGGCCTCCCTCCAGCCACCACAAGAAACAGAAGCTAAGCAGCCATTTTATGGTAACATTCTGGTGCACCTGTGCAGCCTGAGTCACATGAGTCATTGGTAGGTGGGACTCATAGTCTCCTCCCTCCTCCCATTGTATGTGTGATCTCACGCTGGAGGTAACTAGGAGTTGGTCGCTGTGTGTCGGCCTGTATGCTCCTTCCACAATTTCCCATACGGCATAGGTAGGTGAGTGTTAGGTCCCGAGCCACTCTGAGATACCTTGACGCGGTGCTCGGGCTCCGGTATGTTCTTGATATAAGAAAATATTGGCGAAAGTCTCATTTTAACATCAGCGTGAGGGTTTAGCCATATATTATCAATTGCATTACCGCTGCAGGTGCACCTTTATCAGTGATTGTTTGATTATATAGTTCGCCACATCCGCACAATTTGTTACCTTGTGTAGGATGGTTTTGTGGTACATGTGGTCCGCTGCAGGCATCCTCCATTGTATTCATTTTTGCTGGGGATTGCTGTCACATGTGCAGGATTTACTCCCCCAGTTTGATATGCGCAACAGCATATGGGGTCTGAGCAATTTTCTGTCATTTTAAACCACGTTTTCTTCAGTGATTGTAAGCAGCCATTTCAGTCTCTTCAACATGATGCAGCCTTTTTTTGTGCTGCTCTAGCCTGAGGTCAGTCATCAAGCCGACAGCTCCTGCCTCAATGCACAGATTCAGGCCTACCTAAATCTAGCCTCTCTTGTGCATACCCTGACCCCATGGATTTCTGGGCAGGCAGACTGGAACAGCATGCTCTTTTTTTTTCTTTCTCGTCCAGATCCAGGGAGAGGGCATTCTGTGCTTCAAGGATCATGTTGACACCCAAACAGATTATGTTTTTTTGTCTGCCAATTTCCAAAACATCACTTTTAGGGCCCTTGCACACGACCGTGGAGCACGGTCCGGGACAGTCCGTGCAAACCCGGACCGTGCTCCTTCTGAGGGCAGGAGCGCACAGCGTCATTGGTTGCTATGATGCCATGCGCTTCCTAAGGCCGCCGCTGTACAGTGATGCACTCTATACGCGCGTGTACAGTGCATCACTGTACAGCGGCGGCCTCCGTGGTGACGCCATGCGCTCCTGTCCTCAGAAGGAGCACAGTCCATGTCATCACGGACCTTCCTGGACCGTGCTCCATGGTCGTATGAAAGGGCCCTAAGACTGAGTGAAGCCTGGAGATAGAGAGAGGCATCATGTGGTCACAGTCAGGAGGACTGTTGGACTGCGATCCCCCCAATGTGTTGTGTTATTTACAGCCAGGAGGCTGCTGGATTATATAGCTGTGTGAAGCTGGATTACCCAATGGGATCAGTGACCTATAGATATAGGCAAGTGCTGTGTATTAGTGAGAGCCTAGATGGGCAAAGTCTGTTTATTTTTGTGGTGTCACACTGCAACTCTGTTCATCGTACCAAGTGATGCAAAACGTGGATGCTGTTAGAATTTGAAATCCTCTGTCTATGTGAAGGCCGGCCCCACTTTGAGAGCAGATCCCAACACTGTCAAGATGTACAGTATCATATGGCTGCTGCTTCAGCCATTGCTGCCTCAGCTGCCGCTGCTCCTCGCTGATAATCTCCTACTGCCACCACTATTTATGCAAACCCTCTGCCTCTACTAGCACCACTACTACTACTGCTACCCATAGACAGCCGTTCTACTGTCTTGTATGTTGCATGCTATGCTGCTGCTATTGAGGCTGCATGGTACTATATCCGTACTAGAGTTGATCAAATCGAAGTGGAATTCAATCCGAATTTCAGGGTAAAATGATTGGCATCATTTTGCTCCTGCTCTTCAAGCAAGATGATGGCGTCAGGACCGTCGTGAGCAATTGGAGGTGGTGTGTATGTTTTATTTTTATTTCTGTTAATTTTACACAGTTTTTACTCTCAGTTGCTGTGATCGCATATGAACACTGCATCTGAGCGGTACAAGGATGGGGAGCGGCACTAATGCAGCTCCCTGTCATCGCACCCGCTACTACAAAAAATTGTGCTTCATGACAAAGTAATTTGTTACAAAGCATACCGGTGCATAAACAGTGTTATTGCAGCTTCTCCTCACACAGGTTAACAACACTGATAAAGTATGCACTCTACATCCATTACTATAAAAGTGAAATAATTTTTTATATTACAGGATTAAAATACAAATATAAGGTATTGACAATTACACTACAAATGAGGCGTCAGAAAGTGGTCACAGAAGACACAATAATAAAGGCAAAATGAAGACAAATAAAGCAGGACATACATCCAAATGAATATACAAAACCACATACATGAAATAATACAGACCCAAAACAGCACCTCAAACCACCTTTACTTTGAAGTTTTTTTAAAAAGTTGGACACTCCTTAAAAAGGTGCTCTCGATTCGGGATCCCCTCCCTCTTTATCAGCTGGATTGATCACCAGATTGGAAGATTCTCTTTCAATTCTTGCAACACAGTTTTTTTTTTTTTTCTCTCTGGGTCAAATTATTTTTCATTTTAAATCACAGAAAAGGGGTTATTAGTGCACAAAAATAGATGCAAACAATATATACTGTATAAACTAAGACCTCATTCTGATATGATAAAATCTGAGACTCTTAGCCAATATATTTTGATCAAAACACATCTGTGCCCACCTACCCAGCGTCACGGTGGTCTCAGGTCAGGCAGGTCCTACGCTAAACCTAACTATGCCGTTGGGCATCTATATCTAGGAGCGTGGACGCTGCACATATAGGCGTGTTGCTCCTAGTAACCTCTATGTGCATACAGCAACCAATGAGAGGAGGAGCAAACACATCTATATGGACCACGCAATCAAGGCGCTCAATTTGATAGGAAGAGCAAAAGTGCACAAGAATGCTACTCAAGATAAGCTAAGAGCGCATTCACACCTGAAGGAGCCACTCTCTCAGGTACATGTTATAAACTAAGCAAAACTCACAGAAACAAAGGATAAAAAAATGATAACAAACATCCTGCATGATGTGATAATGATTGCTTATTTTATCCTCATCCATGCAATAGACATATCCGGACTATATATTAGTAATATACAATAGTGCGGCCGCTGGAGTCTGCTCCTTTTTACTACATACTTTTTATTTGATGCTTATGTTTTTATCAGCAGAACTCATGGGGGCTAAATATTCACCTTCCATAGTGAATCTAGTAATTTCACACTGGGAAGAAATGTTTCTTTTCACAGCAACTAAGGGTCCATTCACCCAACTGTATTGCCGGGTGACGTATCCGTAGTTTAGTTCCACAAGGCCAAGGAAAAAAAGAAAAAGCATGTTCTATTGTTGTCTGCAATGGTGTACAATAATGGATATTTCTATCATAGGGCCGGGCATGTTCGGTCCACAAAATTGAATCCGTGCAAAACTTGCAGATATACTTTGCCTTGTAACACCATTCAGGACTCACAACATAAGCTCACATTCAGAAACACACAATATATTAACTCAAAGTGTGTTTTTAATATCATAGTTTGCAGTGAATTACTTATGTCGGCAGCAGTGCCCGAAAATTCGAGGTCCGTATTTTGGAAGACTTGAATTATACTGCCATTACTTATATGTGTACAATGTATCAAATGCAGCCAGACATTTCATAGACAAACATAGCAGATCAGTGCAGACCTTTAAGACATAAGCCCCATCAGGAAGGTGATATAAAACGTCCTTTGTTAGATAAGGAAGCATATTGGATACTGGATACTGGAAGAATATTGGATGTTCTATGTAAATACACAAAATCCAAACGGTCTAAATTTGCGCAGCATATTTTTGTTACATTATTAATATAACAGTAATGTGTCAAGGTTGGGGTACACAGATAAGGGGGATGTGATCCCTGAGCTCTCCCCAACCCCTGTCCCTGCCTAATTGCCTCCATGTCCTAGACGACACAGCGACAACCACGAGGACTGCAATTACACTAACTAGGTGCAGGGAAAAGGGAAAACAAACAGAGACAAACAAAACACTGAAGAATAGTCAACTAGCCGCGTCAGAAAACCAGAGATAACGTAAGTACAAAATCGGAAGACGGTAGAGTAGTCAGGTACGAGCCAAGGGTCAAATATAAGCTGTCAGGATACACACGATACAAGAGCACAAGCAGGAATAGCAAGGATTTGCAAAAACCGGCCAAGATCAGAGAAGAAGGTAGGTATTTATGCAGGAAGATATCCCACCCCCAGGTTCTGAATGGACCAGATTCTGAGAAGCCACTCAGCCCAGCACCTGAGTATTAACCCTAAGTAGACAAACAAAAACATGAAGATGGGCGTTGGCTCCAAAACAACTCCACAGTGTGAACATGGTTAAAGGCAAGGCGTAGGCACTGAACAGAACCACACAAAAACTCAGAATACCAAGCAAAAATAGAAAACCTATGTTCTCCGGTGACCAGACCTGACATAATGCTTGTGTGTTAATATTATGGATCTGATTTTTATTAATCACTTAATTTTTTTATTTTACAATCAATTAATTTTACAATCAATTAATTGTAATTTGATGTTAAAATTATTGTGTCTCGCTATGGCTAAGAACACATGTGGCATTTGAAACGCGTGAGCAGTTTTATGGGGTTGGTGTAATTTGTGTCACCATGTTTTTTTTTATATATTTTTGGCAATAAAAGGTTTGTTTCACTATACTTTATATATTTTTTGCAACTTTTTATATATTTGCTATAGTGAGTATAGCATTATTTTTATGTTATTTTTTCTTTGTTATTTTCAGTCATGGCGACGTGTGCCTGAGCATTGGGACGTGCTGACTAACTTTGTTTTTTTCTGTACCACAGAAAATGAATGGTTTCCCCAATATTCACTTTGGGGGGGGGGGGCAATCAGAAACACTTGGAGGGAAAAGCCTCTGATATCCCGTTCTGACAAAGTGGTTAAATGTCTGTGATCGGGCAATAGCCAATCATAGACATTAGCTCCTGATGTCTGCTGTATAAAATTGCAGGCACTTCCTGAGTGGGCACCATATTTAAAGACCCTACTTCTGCCATATATATCACAACCATAGTAGGAAAGTGGTTACAAAAAGATAAAAATTCTCAAGTAGGGGATTTAGTAGGTTTTGATTTAGGGCTCTATAATGTCAGTTAGTATCTCCAGATCTATACCTTTAGACCCTGGGAAATTCCTTTAAGAGGTTTTAACATTGGTAAGAGGGATATATTTCAAACATCTTTAGTGGGAGTATTTTCACAATCCTCTCGTTCTCTGCATTGGTCATTAGGATATTCAATTAAAGCTCTTTCTACTCTGGCTGGGATAGATCTGAAGGTACAGAGTTTAACATCTTGTCCCATAAAAACATAAATGATTGGATTGATGCAACTGTTAAGACAAGCCAGGATGGTAATAATGATATTTATCGCATAGTAAAGAATGTGATCTGTAGGTTGATCATGTAAAGGAATCAGTGGCCAGATGTAATATGGAGACCAGCAGATGAAGAAACCCAATATAACAGCGGTGATGATCCTGTAGGGTCTCTGAGATCTCTGGGATCTCTTACATTTTCTAAGTTTGAGGAAAACAATAACATAACTGATGAAGATGATGAGAAAAGGGATCACAAACATTATAAGTAACCTGAATGATCGAATGATTTGTTTTATGTTTCGAGGATAGAGATTAGTATACTGAGCTGTTACACACCATTCATAGTAATGGATAAAGTGAAATTTATATAAGTAAATCACTAAACCAGTTAAGAGAAAACTCAACACCCAAATGATTGCCACAGTGATTTTCACGACTTTCTGTGTTCTATGAACTTTGGCCCAAAATGGCCACGTGACGGATACACAGCGGTCAATACTCATGGCCGTCAAGAAAAGAACACTGGCGCTCACATTCAGATTGAACAGAATAATATTAAATGTGCAAATAATGTCTGTGTCTCGAAAAGATCCTAAAACGTAAACCCACTCTGTAATGCGCAGAGGAAGAGAAGCACAGCAGAGGAAGTCCGCGATGGCCAGGTTGAGGAACCACACAGCGCTGATTGTCTTCTTCATCCTGAATCCAGCAATCCAGATGACTAATCCATTACCGATAGTCCCGAGAATAAAGATGATGCTGTATAAAGTAAATGTCAACTGCTGCAAAATGTAGTCATCATCATAACTGCTGTAATAAGTTATATTGAATGTCTCAAAGTCTTCATAAGTTGTCCTTGGAAGAAATGAAAGGCTAGAGGTTAAGCTCATGAAAATGTTATAGCTCAAAGGGCATGCATGAGCAGCACTATCAGAGCTACTAAACCTGGTAGCACTTCATTTAGTAGCTGTGTCTGGTTGTGTCAGGGGAGGACTGGGAACTTAAAGTGGCCCTGGAAAAAAATACTGAAAGTGGCCCTGTTTTGTAGTCGGGTCCAAACTGATGGAAGGCAGGGCCAACAATACCATATTGTGGCACATTATACCACCCCAAAAGAGCCAAATACCACAGTCCATTACAAAATACAACCTCAAAACTTCCACTGTCCAGCTGTGAGGAGGACATGGGTGTGGCCCCCTGGGCATCGGCCAACCGGGAAATTTCCCTGTGAGGTTTATAGCCAATCCGCCCTTGGGTTGTGATGTTGAGAAGCCCTTTGAAAACACCTAAGTCTGCCCTCCATTTTGAGGTTAGTCAGATAGGAAACCAATCGGACTATATATGAGATGCCAGCATGCCATCACCCGACTGCTAGCCAATCCAGAATACCAGCCATAAGGGCAGTAAGAGGGAACCACATGTGTCTTGGTAAACCATGGAGATCACCAAGAGGCTATGAGACCGTGTAGCTCCAATACAACAATAAATGATGCTCATCAAGGAGGTAGCATCAGAAGAGGAATAAGTTTGTCTGAAAGCCATGTGATGATGCAAAATACTGCAGATGTTTATCTCAGCATCTCATCCTGCTGGTAGCTCTTGCAAGACATGTTACAATACAATATATATGCAATATATATATTTGCAGTTTTAGTCTCCTTTTTTATTTTCACAAGTGGTAATAGGAGAAAAAAACACCCCTCATTTTGTCCAAATATCCTGTGTTTGGCAACACCCCCTATGCATTCAGAAACTGCACTCTGTAGGGTTCAGAAGGGAAATGCACCATGTGTATCAGAGGCCTAATTTGATGACACAGCACTATGATTATCTCTTAAAGGGGTTGTCCACTTTCTGGTTACTGTTGACCGATGTGTTTGTGAGATGATGATATGGCACTTACTAATATAGTCTCTGTTGAAATGATGTGACATTTTCTATATTTCACATGATATCTCCCCTTGTTTGCCTAGTATTTTGTGCTGTCCACACAGATGTCTTGTCCATAAAATGGCTGCTGATGGAGGGTCATGTGACCAGGCAAATCATCGGTGATGTCTCCTCTGCTCAAATACACTGCATTTGTATCTGCTCTTGAAATGGTGGAAGTTTACAGCAGGTGCAGCGTGTTTGAATAGAGAAAACACCACATGGAAGTGATTTGCCTGATCACATGACCTTCCATCAGCGACCATCTTATGGACAGGACCTCTGCGTGGACAGCACAGAAGATTTATGAAAAATAGGAAATGATGCAGCATATCAACAAGAATTGCACTATAGGAATTTTAAATATACAATGACCACAAGTAGCCAGGAAATGGCCAACCCCTTTAAATAATGAAGAATAAGGAATATACACATACCAGTTGTAAACCAGATCTATACCAGAGAAGAAGAGGTTTACATCAGCAGAATACATCCTGACGAGTCACCTAAAAGGAACAGAAATACAAAGGAGAAGAATAATTAAAAACAATCAGATAATTATGAAATCTGTCTATCTATCTATCTATCTATAGAACAAGAGGAATTAGGGCTCTGCTCACAAGAGCTTACAATCTATGATGAGATAGGGCTGGCACAGAAAGTAAAAACTCTTGTTTTATGCAATAACATAGTAACATAGTTTGTAAGGCCGAAAAAAGACATCTGTCCATCCAGTTCAGCCTGTTTTCCTATAAGATGATCCAGAGGAAGGCAAAAAAACCCTGTGAGGTAGAAGCCAGTTTTCCCTACTTTAGGGAAAAAAATTCCTTCCCGACTCCAATCAGACATCAGAATAACTCCCTGGATCAACGACCCCTCTCTAGTAACTATAACCTGTAATATTATTACCTCCAGAAATACATCCAGACCTCTCCTGATCTCTTATAGTGAACTTACCATCACCACCTCCTCATGCAATGGTCCAGATATTTTAACACAATAGCGTAGCTATCACTAGCTGATATCTGTAGAGCTTCTGAGTGCATGGGGTGTGGTGGATACTGATAGATTAGATTCAGAAGAATGATGCTAAAGACGGGGGGGGGTGGAGGAGATTTAGATAAGGGGATGTGTTAGGCTAATCTAAAAAGATGTTTTTTTTAGGGAACACCTAAAACTGTGTATGTTAAGAATTAACCTAATTGGTTGGAGTGGACTGTCCAGAGAACTGGTGCAGCTCAAGATAAGTCTTAGAGATGGGAGTGAGAGGTTCGGATTATGGTGGATGTTAGTCAAAAGTGTAAAGCACAGCAGGGTATAGAGATGAAGGAAAGATCACTGTCAAACCTAGTTGTGATAGTTAGTGTTGAGCGAAGCGAAGCATTCGAAGAGTCTGAACACTTTGTGGTAACAAATCAAGTTTTCCTAAAATAGAGGCAGCCAGCCAATCAGCAGATAGCCTTCCCCTGCAACGTTCTAGTGCAACCAAATTGAGAGATGATCCTTTATTTTAGTCTACAGTTACAAAGTATCCATATTTAAGGACGGTGTAATTTTTTGCCCTGTACATGTGTGCAGTGGAACAAAATTGATTATAGCTTGAGTTGGGTGAAGTGGAATTCAATCCGAATTTCAGGAAAAATTTGATTTGTCACAAAGTTGAATATCCTCGCGCCTTATAGTAACAAATCATATATATTTTTTAAATGGCTGCTGAACATGTTAAGGCAGCGACGTGTGGAGCTGTAACTACACCCCAGTGGATTGAGCTGTATTTCACAAAAATGTATCCAAAGTCTTGGCGGCTTGCTTAGGATGGATCATGCAACAGTGCATTTTACTGTGAAAGGTGGCGTGGAAAGAAGGAGACAGGAAGAAAATTGAAGGATCAAGTGAAGGAGGGCTTGTGCTGATTGGCTCAGAGGCTGACAGACAGCTTTATCAGCGGACAGTATGCAGGCAGGCCCTTTTGCTCAGAAGGAAGAAACAATTCTGTTCTCAACTTTGGATGTGATCAGAAGTGTTGTGGCTGTGTCTAAGAAAAAACTAATGCAGGCACAAGCCAGTTATGGAAACAATTTAGGAATACTATCAGGAGAGAAATGGAGATATAATTGGTTAGATTTTAGAGTTTTTCATGTTTTATTTGTTTTATAAAACATGATTTGTTTCATATTTTTATACCAAGTTATGCATCACAAATTCTGCAAGAAAATCATATTTTCCTATATAAACAGCCAGACAGTTTTTTTTTCTCTTAAATGTTTCCACAGCTCAAAGACTCATAACGTTATCCTATGGGTACCCAAATAGCATACACTCTGCTAAAAATCCTGAGCAAAAGCATCTTTCTAAAAAAAGCACAAAACATATTATTAGTGAATAATGACTATTTTCCAATTAAAAAAAAAATTATACACCAATGAACCACATTTTATTGCATCCAAATTATCATGTAATATTCTGAACACATTGTTTATTAAACACACATAGTGCATTAACATTGTAAATTGGCAATACCAGTGTGCAGTGTGTTTGTAGAAGAGAAATTAATTGTGCCACTGTCTTTAAATTACAAGTATAAAATTTGCAGTTTTGCTAGTACTGTTTCATAATATGTGTTTAATAGAGATGAGCGAGTACTAAAATGCTCGGGTGCTCGTTATTCGAGACAAATTTTTCCCGATGCTCGGGTGCTCGTTTCGAGTAACGAACCCCATTGAAGTCAATGGGAGACTCGAGCATTTTTGCGGGGGACCAAAGCTCTTCACAGGGAAGTTTGCCTGAAAACCTGGAAACCTCAGAAAATGATGGAAACACCACGGAAATGGACAGGAAACAGCAGGGGCAGCATGCATGGATGCCTCTGAGGCTGCTTAATCCCACCATTACCCCAAATCCTCAGGCAACAGCCTGGTGGTTACCCTCATGGCAATTGTGCTCACCCAGACCAAGAAAGGCGAGGCAAATACCCATCACATGTTAGGGAAGCATCCAACTAGGTGCAACGAAGGTCCATCACCGCCTGCAGGTGACACCACTGCTCATGCTGGCACTGCAGCTGAACTAAAGTTTAGTATCTGTTCTTATCAGTTGTTGTGCCTGCTGGTGGTATAGTGGTGAGCATAGCTACTTCCCAAGCAGTTGATCTGGAGGCAATTCAGAATCAGTACAATATCTAATACGTCCCCCTACCCGGGTAAATTGTTTGGAGAGAGGGCCTGTAGGTGGGGGGCAAGGAGGTTTCGGTGGAAGAGCCAGAGGAGTGCCCCCTGGGCTAGTGTGTGTGGTGGTGACAACAGCCGTAATGCATTTGGAAATGCTCTAGCACCAGCCGGTGCAGTATCGATTCTTCTCAGTTTAATACCGTATACGTTCCCTATCTTGGGACCCTATATTTAATGGATTTTTCGAACACGGAAAAGGGAAACAAAGCTTACTCTGGCCAGGGGAGTGTCTTTCCCACTGCAGCTAAGGGGACGTGTCCATGCTCTGCCTATCACAGGTCAGGAGGCAGATAAAAGAAGAACAAAAACAAACATGAGTACAACTTCGGATACGTCCCCTATCCGGCTAAATTGTTTGTAGAGTGGGCCTGTAGGTGGGGGGGCAGGGTGGGGCAAGGAGGTTTCGCTGGAAGAGCCAGAGGAGTGCCCCCTGGGCTAGCGTGTGTGGTGGTGACAACAGCCAGAATGGATTTTTGAAAACTGTTGCATCAACCGGTACAGTCGTAAATTATGAACTTGATCAAGTGTAGCATGTGTTCTCTGTATTCTTCTCAGTTTAATACCGTATATGGCAGCTATCCGGAAAAATAGTTTGGAGAGAGAGAAAGATAGGAAAAAGACGTCAATTGTTTGGAAAAAAAGCCTGTAGGTGGGGGGGCAGGCTGGGGGGAAGGAGGTTTCGCTGGAAAAGCCAGAGGAGTGCCCCCTGGGCTAGCGTGTGTGGTGGTGACAACAGCCAGAATGGATTTTTGAAAACTGTTGCATCAACCGGTACAGTCGTAAATTATGAACTTGATCATGTGTAGCATGTGTTCTCTGTATTCTTCTCAGTTTAATACCGTATATGGCAGCTATCCGGAAAAATAGTTTGGAGAGAGAGAAAGATAGGAAAAAGACGTCAATTGTTTGGAGAGTGGGCCTGTAGGTGGGGGGCAGGGTGGGGCAAGGAGGTTTCGCTGGAAAAGCCAGAGGAGTGCCCCCTGGGCTAGCGTGTGTATTGGTGACAACAGCCGGATGTATTTAGACTGACGACGCAGGGCCCCAACTTAAAAATTTAGCATCAACCGGTACAGTCGTAAATTATGAGATTGATCAAGTGTGGCATGACTTTTTAGATGGAGATTGCATGTGGTCACCTACTCCCTGGAACCCCACAGTCACCCCTTCCCTGATGTGCTAGCCCAGAACATTCTCTGCCCCAATTCGCAAGACCTTTTGCTGTTTCCGTGTGCTGACAGTGTGGATTTACCAGTGTTGTCTGAGGAGGTGGTGGACAATGGCGAGACACAGGTATCGGGGGGTGATGTAGTTGTATGGGAAGCAAGTTACAGAGGGGACTCCTTGGGGGGGACTTTCTCATGATGGGACAGATTCAACTTGGGTGGATCAGGCACATTAACAGATGAATTTTTTGGGGGGTTTATTTAACTTTTATTTAGCAAAAATAACCACAGAGATATTTATTCGTTATCTTCCCTGCGCAGTCTGGCGTTGGGGTTCCTCACTTTGATGGCGAGCTGTGCCGCTCTCTCCACAATGGTCTGTGTGTTCTTAGATGGAGACTTTGTCGGCGATTTCAGTACAGAAGGACTTATTGCTCATCCACAGAACCTCGTCCTCCTTTGCATTGTGGACAAGGAATTTGCGGAACCCTGTGAGCAGCATGTGTTTGGTCTTCTACTTGCTACCGTATCCAATGTTGGGCAATATAGATTCGCAAGTAATATTATTTTTCACACCTATCCCAAAAATAAAAATGTATGCAGTATGCGCAAATAAAACTTGGAACTGGAATTGGAGAGAGGGCCTGTAGGTGGACCTCCGGAAAATTGTTTGAATAGAGGGCCTGTAGGGGGCCCTCCCGAAAAATTGTTTGAAGGGAGGGCCTGTAGGTGGACCTCTGGAAAAATTGTTTGAATAGAGGGCCTATAGGTGGACCTCTGGAAAAATTGTTTGAATAGAGGGCCTGTAGGGGGCCCTCCTGAAAAATTTTTTGAAGAGAGGGCCTGTAGGGGGCCCTCCTGAAAAATTGTGCTAAAATAGTGCCAGTTGGACCTCTAAAAAATGGCGTTTTTTGGGTCAGCATTAGGCAAAGACGATATGGAGGAGGAGGAGGAGTAGGAGGAGTAGAGAGGAGGAATCGGATACATAAGTTATTTAAATCTTTAGCTGCTTTCCCCTGGAGTAGATTTGAATTCCGGTGAAATCCAGGCTTTGTTCATTTTAATAAGCGTCAGCCTGTCAGCGCTGTCAGTTGACAGGCGGGTACGCTTATCGGTGATCGGTTATCGGTACAGCGCAAGTTCAGGCCACGTGTCCAGCTTTGAAACCCAGTAGTTGTATGGAGCAGAGTGATCGCTACGGACGTTAGTATGGTCAGCTAGGTACTCCCTCACCATCTTTCTGTACAGCTCCCCCCTACTCTGCCTAGACCGGGGGCAGGTGACAGTGTCTTGCTGGGGTGACATAAAACTGGCAAAGGCCTTGGAGAGTGTTCCCCTGCCAGTGCTGGACAAGCTGCCTGCTCGCCTCCTCTCCCCCGCTACTTGGCCCACAGAACCATGCCCTCTGCCGCTAGTGGCGTCAGATGGGAAGAATTGTTTCAGCTTGTGCACCAGGGCCTGTTGATACCTATTCACTCTCATACTCCTTTCCTCTGCAGGGATGAGAGTGGAAAGGTTCTGCTTGTACCGTGGGTCCAGGAGAGTGAACACCCAGTAATCAGTGTTTGAAAAAATTCTTCTAACGCGAGGGTCACGGGATAGGCAGCCTAACATGAAGTCTGCCATGTGCGCCAGAGTCCCAACATGCAAGAATTCCCTCTCCTCACTGACCTTACTCTCCATTTCCTCCTCCTCCTCCTCCAAGTCCTCCTCTTCAGCCCATACACGCTCAAGAGTTAAGGACTGAGCACTGGTACCCTCTACTGTCTCACCGACATTCTCCTCCTCTTCCTCCTCATCCTCCGATACGCGCTGAGAAACAGACCAGAGGGTGCTCTGGCTATCAAGCGACGTATCTTCCTCCACCATCTCTTGTGACAAGCGCAAAGCATCCGACTTGATGCTGAGCAGTGATTTTTTCAACAAGCAAAGCAGTGGGATGGTGAGGCTTATAATGGTGGCATCGCCGCTGACCATCTGTGTTGACTCCTCAAAGTTGCTCAACACCTGGCAGATATCAGACATCCACGTCCACTCCTCATTGTAGACTTGAGGAATCTGAGAGACCTGACTACCAGTTCTGGTGGAAGATGACATCTGGCAGTCTACAATCGCTCTGCGCTGCTGGTAAACTCTGGATAACATGTTTAATGTGGAATTCCATCTCATGGGCACGTCGCACAACAGTCGGTGAGCGGGCAGATGTAGGCAACGCTGCGCTGCCCTGAGAGTGGCAGCATCTGTGCTCGACTTGCGGAAATGCGCACAGATGCGGCGCACCTTGGTGAGCAAATCAGACAGATTGGGGTATGTCTTGAGGAACCGCTGAACTATAAGATTGAACACGTGGGCCAGGCATGGCACATGTGTCAGTCTGCCGAGTTGCAGAGCCGCCACCAGGTTACGCCCGTTGTCACACACAACCATGCCTGGCTTGACGTTCAGCGGTGCCAGCCACACATCGGTCTGCGCCGTGATGCCCTGTAACAGCTCTTGGGCAGTGTGCCTTTTGTCACCTAAGCTCAGCAGTTTGAGCACCGCCTGCTGGTGCTTACCCACGCCACTGCTGCTGCGCCTAGAGCTACCGACTGAAGGCGCTGTGCCCACGGATGGTAATTCGGTGGAGGAGGAGGGGTCGGAGGAGGAGGAGGAGGCATAGTACGTCTGAGAGACCGTGACCGAGGTAGGCCCCGCAATCCTCGGTGTGGGCAGTACATGAGCGGCCCCAGGGTCATTCTCTGTCCCAGCCTCCACCAAGTTAACCCAATGCGCTGTCAGTGAGATATAGTGTCCCTGCCCGGCAGCACTTGTCCACGTGTCTGTGGTTAGGTGGACCTTCTCAGAAACAGCGTTGGTCAGGGCACGGATGATGTTCTGTGACACGTGCTGGTGTAGGGCTGGGACGGCACATCGGGAAAAATAGTGGCGGCTGGGGACGGAATACCGAGGGGCAGCCACCGCCATGAGATTTCGAAAGGCCTCGGTCTCTACCAGCCTATAGGGCAGCATCTCCAGGCTAAGCAATTTGGAGATGTGGACGTTGAGGGCTTGGGCATGTGGGTGGGTGGAACTGTATTTCCTCTTGCGCTCCAGCGTCTGCTGTAAAGACAGCTGAACGCTGCGCTGGGACACTTTGGTGGACGCTGTGGAGGATCGTGGAGGCGAAGGTGTGGTTTTCCGGCTGGAGGCGCTCGTGCCGGGGTCCTGGGCAGGGGGTTGACTAGCAGAGGCAGCGAATAACTCGGGGGGTTGACTAGCAGAGGCAGCGAGTGACAAAGGGGAAGGAGCAGTGGTGTGACCCGCAGAAGGTGGTGAACGGCCTTGGTTCCATTGAGTGGGGTGTTTAGCACTCATATGCCTGCGCATGCTGGTGGTGGTTAGGCTAGTAGTGGTGGCACCCCTGCTGATCCTGGTGTGGCACAGTTTGCACACCACAGTCCGTCGGTCATCCTCACTTTCTTTAAAGAACCTCCAGACTTGCGAACATCTAGGCCTCGCCACGGGAGCTTCACTACGTGAAACAGTTGCTGGTGATGCACCAGCTCTGGCCCTGCTTCTCCCTCTGGCCACACCACTGCCTTTTACAACCTGTTCTGGTGCAGCACTCGCCTCTGCCTCAGAAGCACTGTCTTCACTCGGCTTATCAACCCAGCTTGGGTTAGTCACCTCGTCATCCTCCGATTCCTCAGTCTGCTCACCTCTCGGACTTCCTGCCTTGACAACAACTTCACCACTGTCTGACAACCGTGTCTCCTCATCGTCCGACACCTCTTTACAAACTTCTTCCACTAAGTCAACATTGTCATCATCATCATCATCACCCACAGACTGCGACAGTTGGAAAACTTGGGCATCGGGAACGAGGTCAGCAGCAACCTGAGAAGTGGTTTGTGACTCTGGGAAGGGTCCAGAAAACAGTTCCTCAGAGTATGCCGGATCACATTCCAAATTTTCCTGGGAGGGGGCAGACTGGGGGGAAGGAGGTTGAGGTGGAGGAGCCATAGGAGTGCTCCCTTGGGTAACGTGGGTGGACTGCGTGGAAGACTGACTGGTGGACAAATTACTTGAAGCATTGTCCGCAATCCACGAGATCAGCTGTTCGCACTGTTGTGGTTTCAACAGTCCTTACCACGTGTCCCTGTAAGTTGAGACATGAAGCTAGGGAGTGTAGCTCTGCGGAATTCCCCTGCTCCCTCATCAGCGGGTACTGTCTCACCCTGCCCAGGACCACGGCCTCTGCCCCCTGCAGTAATTGAATGCCCCCCCCCCCCCTTGCTCTCACCCTCGACCCTTAGCCCTGGAGTTCAACATTTTTTGTATATAGGTGTATGATTAAAAAAAAATAAAATTAAGTCCGGTAGAATTAAGTGACGTACAGAAAGTGTCACCTGGACAGATTATACGGATGGGAGCGAATGTGCTGAACTGTGAAACACAGAAAGGTTACACACAGCACTGAGTCAAATGGATTTGTATCACTGAGCTAAACAAACTGAAAAAATTATTTATTTTTTTTTATATTTTCTTTTTTTGGGAACGTGACGTGCAAGAACTATGGTAGGACTGACTGACACCCTGTTAACGGTGGCTATTTAGTCTGCGACCCAGAGAAATGTCGCACAGAGAGTTTTCTGGATCAAGCGGTAGATGATATTGGTAGCAAATGACCTGGTTGTATTGTGTGACGTACAGAAAGTGTCACCTGGACAGTATATACGGATTGGAGTGAGTCAGTGCTGAACTGTGACACACAGAATGGTTCCACAGTGCTGTGTGCAATGGATTTGTATCACTGAGATAGAACAATAAAAAAAAACAGGGTTAGATATGGCGATAGCTGCACTACTAGTGCCAGCCAGACAAGTGACAAAAATTTTTTTAAAAAAATGTCTTCTAGCCCTTAGAAGGGCTGTTGGGTTCTTTGTGGGTGATTCCTGCCTAACAGACAACTAAATGCAGGCCCTAACACTGTCCCTGAAAGGCAGCAGCTCTATCCCTAACGACATCCAGACGGCATCTGAGCCGAGCACCGCGGCCAGTCACTAGTATATTCCAGGGTCACCTGATCAGGCCAGCCAACCCCTGATATCGACATGTAAGGGCCCCACGTGATGCTGGGTGGTACGCAGAGTCTCCTGGCTTGTGATTGGCTGTGTTTTTAGGTGCCAAAAAAGCACGATGCGGAAGTTGCCATTTCCTCGAGTATGGCGAGATACTCGTCCGAGCTGCGAGTACTTACGAGTACCCTAATACTCGAACGAGCACCAAGCTCGGACGAGTATGCTCGCTCATCTCTAGTGTTTAACAACCAGTGACTTTTCATTCATAGGCCTCATAATAAAATATCTGGTAAACGGAACACTGCAAAAAGAAAGACCCGTGCCGCTTTATTCAAGAGTCAGTATAGTAGTAGTAGTAGTAGTAGTGAAACATCAGTAGCGGCAACAGCCATAGTAGTAGTAGGCAGTTCACCCTGCCTTCGGACAGGTGCCACATTGTTATTGAGAAAAAAAAAAAAATGAGATTGTGGACTGGATGGCTCACTCCTCCTCTCAGTTGTGGATGATGTTACCTCAGAGTCAGCCACTGTGTCTTGGAGTCAGGGGTCACAGCATTCCTCCTGATCCTCCTCCTTGCAGCCCCAGAGGAGCTTTACTTGCATAATATCTGTCTGAGGGTTTTCACTGTGGTTGGTGACTTTATAACTTCTGTCAGGAATAAGGTCCACCTTTTCCTTAGTTATTAGAATGTTTGCAGTGATATTATGTGTTTTATGGTTATGTCGTAGTGTAACATATTCCGGTGTGACTTACCCATATATACAGTGTGTATTTATGTATTTGTATCTGCGGTATTTAAAGGTCAGCAGCCATGTTCAGGGTAATTGATAGAGAGCCGAGATGTCTGCTTTGGTCATGGGAAATAGCCAAACTGCTCCCTGGAAGGTCATTAGCACAGAGGTGCTAACGAGGATGGGCCCATATGTGGATCACGCTTCAGTAAGAGGACAGCAGACTCTCTTACCCCATTTGTCAGCAGGGGGGGGGGAAATCCTAACCAGAGAATGAAAAATAATTTTAGCGCTTCATAACTTATTCAGGAGGGGGCGGATGTCTCCAGAATCCAGATGGGGGCATCGCATGAACACCAAACATTTTCTTAAAAGAAGGATCTCACCTTCCAAGCGTCCTGGACGTGTCTCGTTTGATATGTTAGGACTCGGAACAGTGAGATATGAATTATGAAGAAGGGCCGGGGCCTGTATCTTCACCAGGGCAATTGAGAAGATATATTTTGGATATTTTCACATTTGTACGCTAGATGGCCAAGGAGCAGGCTACATATGTAATAAAGCTCAGCCCAGAGGGGCGGAGTCAGAGGTGGGGGAGAATACCCTCAAGCCGGCCCCTTCAGGAAAGATATAAAAATGTAATTCCTGCCATATTTGTTTGTCACAAAGTGGGAGATCCAATCGAATGTGTTTGTGCACCATTACTCTGCCCAAATCTCCTGGGAGGAAGGACCTTTACAGTGCATCTGCTAAGTATCAGAACTTTCTATGTTTTCTCCTTTTTATTTTACAATTGTTCACCATTTATGTCTCTTGTTAATCATTTTTTTGTAACCAAGTGCTGTCCAATTTCCATACATTATACCTAAAAGTTTGATTGTTTGTCTTGTAACCTTAAAGGGGTTCTCCGGGAATTAAGAAAATGAAAAAACGTAAATATTACTTTATTATAAATATATTCCCAAATACCTTTCATTAGTTATAATGACTCGTTTTGTCTTGGGAGCAATCATTAGGAGAAACAAAATAGCCGCCGCCCTATTGCACACACAACCTGGCCTAATCACACAGGAGGACAAGCTACTTCACAAAACTAAGAGAAAGAGCTGCCTCATCCTCCTCTCTGCTCTGTCAGGGATTATGATCCTGACTACACTTTAGTCAGATATTTAGCTAAATCTATGTGGGAATAGAGTTCATCAGGAGACATGAAGTACAGAGAGGACGGACAAGACAGACTGTGGTAATGGAGACTGCATACAAGAGCTGCTGCTCATCAGCCACATCTGCTCATGAACTCAATTCCTACAGAGATTCAGCTAAAAATCTTATCATCTGTATTCAGGATCATAATCCCTGACAAGCAGAGCAGAGAGGAGGATGAGACAGCTCTTTACCTCAGTGTTGTGAAGTAACTTGTCCTGCTGTGTGATTAGGACAGGTTCTGTGTGTACTAATAGGACAGCGGCCATTTTGTTTCTCCTGATGATTGTTCCCTAGACAAAATGAGCCATTATCAGTAATGAAAGGTATTTGGGAATATATTTTTAATGAAGTAATATTTAAGTATTTTCATTTTCTTAATTCCCGGAGAACCCCTTTAAGAACCTGTTAGCTCCATGAAAAGTCTATGTGCAGTCTGAGGCTGTATGTTGTTTTTCCGTGAGGCTTATTACCGTTTGTGTGTCTGCTGGTGAGTGGAACACTCAGGGGTGTCCTGTCGACCTTGTATCGGATAGGTGGTGGCGACAAAAGTTCATTGTTATTGCGTAGATGTGCTTGCAGGCTTCAGGTGGCGATTTATGCTTGAGTTACGGCCCGGCGCAGGGCGTAGCAGCGTTTGCGGGCGTAAGGTGAATTGGCCTGGAGGGCTTGGGCAACCCTTGTCATGTGACGCAGTGGGCTGGTTTGGTCCCCGGTACATGACAGCTTCCAAAAAGACACATTTGTCCTCCTCCAGTGTGGGAAAATTTGTCAAAATGAACAAGGCATATATTTGTGAGGATATTCATACTCCTCCAGCTTAGGCCAATGAATAGATCTGCCATAACTGTCAGTTCTGCATCATGCCACTGTGTGCCTGCCTACCGGTATGTTCCATACCGTATGGCTACTTCTGCAACCACCACCACTGTAGCTGTTACTTCTTGCTGCTAATCCCCTCACTTTCATTACTAATGCTGCCCCTACCATAACTGCTACACAGTCACCACCACTACCACTACTACTATTACTACATCAATACAACCACATACATCCACAATTTTGTCTGTTCCCTGCTGTGCTGCTACTGGTTGGGTTTTTATTGATACTATTTTTTCCCCTACGCACACACCATACCTTTTCCCCTAGTAACACACAGTTTTTGGAAGCTTTCAAATGTGTGGCAGAGGTTTAGATCTTTAAAGGCAATGCCCACTTGCGAATCCTGGGCTAACGTCGATAATGCAGAACGCATGTAACCCTAAAATGTTAACACAGCATCTGAGAGTGGGAAACCTGGAAGTGATGCATTCCCCAAGCTATAACAACTCTCCCATGCAGTGATTGGGGGAACTGTTGGTTGTAAAAAAAAAACATCAAAAGTGCTTTTAGACCTGTAGTTCCTATAGAGCCCAGCAAGTGGAAACTGTGAAATGTATTGCAATATCAATTCAAAGCAAAGTACTATAAAAGCAATTTAGCAATTGCTTATTAATCATCTATGGTGACTTAAAAAAAGTAAAACAAAAGTAAAAAAAAAAATAAAGTTTTAAAAATATAAAGATTAAAAATGGAAAAAAAAACAAAAACAATATATACTTCCGAAAAAAAAAATAATAATAAAAAAAATAATAAGTGATTAAAAAGCCATAAACACACCAGAATGGTATCAATATCAATTAAATAAACAGATCACCCTGTAAAAAATGAGCCTGAACTCAGCTACATAGATGTAAATATAAAAAAGTTTGGGGGGGTCAGAATATGGTAATAAAAAGAAAAATAAATTATCCTCATTTGGATTTTTTTTCCAGCTTCCAACTACATTGCATGCAGTATTAAATGGTACCATAAGAAAATACAATTTGACCGGCTAAACATAAGTCTGGGAGAAAAAAAATGCAAATACAGATAATTACCTGGTATCTGGATGTAGTTGTGATAAATGTGGACCCAGCAATTCCATAAACTTTGCTGAAACCTTCCTGGATCCTTGATAAGCCGGACACGAATAAAAAGTCTCCTTATTTCTAAATACAGACAGATAGATGCAGTGGGGAAAAAAAGTATTTGATGCTGAAAATTTAGTACGTTTTCCCACCTACAAAGAATGGAGAGGTCTGTAACTTTTTATCATAGGTACACTTCAACTGTCAGAGACAGGATCTAAAAAATATCCAGAAAATCACATTGTATGATTTATTAAATCATTAATTTGCATTTTATTCCATGAAATAAGTATTTGATCACCTACCAACCAGCAAGAATCCTGGCTCTCACAGACCTGTTAGTTTTTTTCTTTAAGAAGCCCTCCTCCTACTCTGCACTCTTTACCTGTATTAATTGCACCTCTTTGAACTTGTTCACAATCAATCAATCACACTCCAACCTCTCCACCATGGCCAAGACCAAAGAGCTGTCTAAGGACACCAGGGACACAATTGTAGACCTGCACAAGGCTGGGATGGGCTACAGGACAATAGGCAGACAACTTGGTGAGAAGGCAACAACTATTAGTGGAAGAAAAACAAGATGACTGTCAACCTTCCTCGATCTGAGGCTCCATGCAATATCTTTCCTCGTGAGGTAAGGATAATTCTGAGAAAGGTCAGGAACTACATGGGAGGACCTGGTCAATGATCTGAAGAGAGATGGGACCAAAGTCTCAAAGTTTACCATTAGTAACACACTACGTCGTCATGGATTAAAATCCTGCAGAGCATGCAAAGTCCCCTTGCTCACACCAGAACATGTCCAGGTCCATTTGAAGGTCACTAGTGAAAAACTGGATGATCCAGAGGAGAGATTGGAGAAGGTCGTGTTGTCAGATGAGGCCAACATAGAAATTTTTGGTATCAACTCCACTCGCCGAGTTTGGAGGAAGAAGAAGGATGAGTATAACACCAAGAACACCGTACCAATTGTGAAGCATGGGGGTGGAAACATCATACTTTGGGGGTGCTTTTCTACAAACGGGACAGGATAGCTGCACCTTATTGAAGGGAGGATGGATGGGATCATGTATCACAAGATTTTGGCCATCAACCGCCTTTCGTCAGTAAGAGCATTGAAGATGGGTCGTGCCTGGGTCTTCCGGCGTGACAATGACCTGAAACACACAGTCAGGGCAACTAAGGAGAGGCTCCGTAAGAAGCATTTCAAGGTCCTGGAGTGGAATAGCCAGTCTCCAGAACCCAATCGAAAATCTTTGGAAGGAGCTGAAACTCAATGTAGCCCAGCGACAGCCCCGAAGCCTGAAAGATCTGGAGAAGATCTGTATGGAGGAGTGGACCAAAATCCCTGCTGTAGTCTGTGCAAACCTGGTCAAGAACTACAGGAAACGTCTGACCTCTGTAACTGCAAACAAAGGTTTTTATAACAAATGTTAAGTTCTGTTTTTCTATTGTATCAAATAGTTATTTCATGCAATAAAATGCAAATTAATTATTTCAAAATCATACATTATGATTTTCTGGATTTTTTTAGATTCTGTCTCTCACAGTTGAAGTGTATCTACGATAAAAATTACAGACCTCTCCATTCTTTGTAGGTGGGAAAACTTGCAAAGTTTCCAGTGTATTAAATACTTATTTTCCCCACGATAGATAGATAGATAGATAGATAGATAGATAGATAGATAGATAGATAGATAGATAGAAAAAATGAAAAATCAGAACAGCTCCATCAATAGTAAAACAGTAAACGGAGTGTCGGCAGTCAGATGCATATCAACATCAGCAATAAATAGAGAAAACGAACAGTAGCACATCCAGTTGGTGAAAAAGAGTCTGATAGACAGATTGATAGATAGATAGATAGATAGATAGATAGATAGATAGATAGATAGATAGATAGATAGATAGATTAGATAGATATGAGCAAGATAGATAGATAGATAGATAGATAGATAGATAGATAGATAGATAGATAGATTGACAAAGGCCTCATTGTGCTGGGCTGAAACGTTGCTGGGGGTGGTGAAGGGTCTTCACTTTGTCACCTGAGTTGGAGTGCTGCCTCGTTTTCTGTGGATAGATAGATAGATATGGGATAGATAGATAGATAGATAGATAGATAGATAGATAGATAGATAGATAGATAGATAGATATGAGATAGATCAGAGATCTCAAACTTGTGGCCCTACAGCTGTTGTAAAACTACAACTTCCATCATGCCAGGAGAGCCTACAGCTATTGGGGCATGCTGGGAGTTGCAGTTTTGCAACAGCTGGAGGGCCACAAGTTTGAGATCCCTGAGATAGATAGATAGATAGATAGATAGATAGATAGATAGATAGATAGATAGATAGATTAATGTTTCTGCTATGAATTTCTTACCTTTCCTTTCTTCTCCTACAGGACCTCCTTCCTTACATCAGTGAGGGCAGACAATCTTTTGTCTACACCCAGTATAATTGATGCGCTCTACTGTACATACATCTCTGGATCCATCCACCCAACAGTTCTCCTAAGTGCATACAATTATCACACAATTCAATCATAATTATTATTTTTTTATTATTTGTTTCATCATTAATTCAACATCCTCCGAATTATAGAGAAATTCACGTGAAATATCAACTAAAAGGGGTTGGTCTCGGTTCAGCAAATGGCTTTTATCATGTAGAGAAAGGTAATATAAGCCACTTGATTAATTTTTCCATTGCATTATACACTGCTCGCTTGCAGGGCTTATGGTCGTGGCTACAATCAAACAGTGGTGGCCGTGGTTGTACACTCTAGGAAAAGTGCCAGCCGCTCTGATGGCGAATGCTCATAGACACACATACGCAGCAAAAACTGAGATTCCCCAGTGGTTGATACCTTTTAATGACTAACTGAAAATATAATGACAAAATTACAAGCTTTGGAGGCTCCTCTTCCTGAGGCATCCTTCAAGACAATATCTGAAGGTAGAAATAATGAGGAAAATAAGACAAGTGATGCTACACAGATCAATATATGTGGAGGAGGAAGCAAGTGTTCTAAGCAGTCAGGCACGTGGCCCTGAGACTGGTGAGGGAGACATCAGTGACTTGCAGCCAGCAGTGGATGATAATGTAGCCGATCACACGTGGCGCAGGGTGAAGAGGGCCTTCATCATTATTGTCAGGCTTGTGCATGAGACAACAGCTGAGTAAGCAGGGTGCTAGCATTGCCATGAGTCAGCAGGGTGGCAGCAGTGTGAGGTCTGGAGCCAAACATGCCTGCGGTAGACCGTCTTCAACACAGGAGCCTACCTGTCCGGAAAGAACTAACAGTGCATACCAACAGGGAGTCAGCATGGAGTGCTGGGAGGAAAATGCCCTACTTGGCGGAGAGGGAATTTTTCATCAACTGCCGGAGGACATCAGCGTGGCCATTTTATAGGAGAATAGCAGAAGGTGAAGCATTGCCAGGATGCTAATATTGGCACCACGGCCCTGCGTCAACACATGCAGTCTCACCATAAAGTAACCTGGGAAAACCATGGCTCTAATATTTTTTTTACAGCCTAACGCAGCAACCTCTGTATTTCCCAGTAGCTTGCACCCCTTCTCCGGCAATCAAGGCTTCACCACCTCAGCAGAAGCGAACTGTGTTTCCTTACCATCATCTACTGGTCCTGATGCTTTCCTTCTACTCCTCATGACGCATTTTTCCACCAAGTATTGCAAAAAGACAAAAGTATGCATGCATTTATCCAAGGTCAAGTTGCTGGTACTACAGTCATTCCTATTCTATGTGGTTGACTTTGCACCTTTAAGAGAAATGATGGCTTGTGCTGAGTCAAAGTGGAGAGTCATCATTATTTCTCCAAAAAGTGCCAGCCCTGCACACGTATGTTGAGCAGAAGGTGGGCAAGTCCTTGAGCATGTTGATATCTGCTGAAGTTCACAGCAGCGCCAATGTTTGAAGCTATAACTATGATCACGGACAATATAAGTCCTTTATGGCCCACTGGGAAAATGTAGTTTATGCTCAGCCACACCCGCAACTTGGCCATTCTCATGCCAATGTCCTGTGCCAATGTCTTCCTCTGTCTCTGCATCCTCAACCTTACCCTCAGCCTCCACGGCAGACACAATTTAGAGTGCTCCTCCAGCATACCACCTATGCAAAGTATGGCGGTGGTATGCTGTTCTGCACCTGGTTTACCTGGGCAAATGGAATCATGCCAGGGAGGAACTGCTCCACACCATTCAAGAGTAAATAGAATACTGGATATCTCCTTGGCAACTGAAGATTGGTCACTGATAAAGGAATAACATTGTGTCTTTAATCTAGGTGTAAAAAGATTCCTTAAATCTCCACCCAACTGCAAGACAGACTGAAAATGGCCAGAAAACTGTGCATGCACTTCAGCTACTCTTAGACTGCAAAGCATGCCTTCCTTGAGCTGCAAAGGCAGAATAGCGTTCCCCAACATCGCCTGATATGCAACATTTCCACCCGTTGGAACTCCACCCTCCACATGTTGGACCGACTATATGAGCAGAGGAAGGCTGTGAATGATTTCTTGATGATGCAGACAGACAGGAGCACTCCCCTGTGTAACTTGAACGTTAGCCAGTGGCAGCTCATGTGTGACACCTGCCGTTTGCTCAGGGCCTTTAAAGAGTCTAATTTATTTGTCAGTCGTCAGAACTACGATATGAATGACATCATTCCACTCCTTCATGTCCTGGAGCAGATGTTGATAAATCTGGCTGGTCAGGGAACAGGAGACGTGGTGCCTACATCTCATGGCCCCCTGAGACCTATGGGGGCTGAAATGGGGGAGGAGGAAGACATTCACTCACAAGAAAGGTGTATAAAAATGGGTTGTTTATTTCAACAAGTGACAGGAGAGGAGTAGGAGGAGCTGGAGGTCGATGAGGGGGGAATAGACAGGAGGGAAATTTCAAGAAAATTGATCATCTGTACTTTAGTGCCCTGATAGTTAATCTGTAACATTTTTATCAAAGGCAATAAACTGTTTACTTTAAAAATGAGAGTCTTGAAAAACAGCTTTATTGTCATTTATTTCTAAACTCAACTTCTTCTTATTTATTGATTGTTTCATAATTAATAAAAGATCTTTCAAATTATACAGAAAAATCCTCCTAAAATTCTGCTTCTTATTTAACTGCTAAAAATGGTAAAATCATGTAAGCATTAATACATTTATGAAGCCAGAGACATATGCACATATTTTAGAGATCACATATACACCATTTTCCAAATTATTATGCAAATTGGATTTAAGTGTCATAAAGATTATTTTTTTTTGTTTTTCAATGAAACTCATTGATGTTATTGTGCCTCGGGGCTCTTTGTATCACTGAAATCAATCTCAGATACCTGTGATAATTAGTTTGCCAGGTCAGCCCAATTAAAGGAAAACTGGATGTTCCACAATATTAAGCAGGCCACTGTTTTCAAGTAAAATGGGAAAGAAAAAGGATCTCTCTGCTGCCGAAAAGCATCAAATAATGCAATGCCTTGGACAAGGGATGAAAACATTAGATATTTCACGAAAACTTAAGCGTGATCATCGTACTGTGAAGAGATTTGTGGCTGATTCAGAGCACAGACGTGTTTGTGCTGATAAAGGCAGAATGAGGAAGGTTTCTGCCAGGCAAGTTCATAGGATTAAGAGAGCAGCTGCTAAAAAGCCATCACAAACCAGCAAACAGATATTTGAAGCTGCTGGTGGCTCTGGAATCCCTCTAACCTCAAGGTGTAGGATCCTTCAAAGGCTGTGGTTCATAAACCTACTATTCGACCACCCCTAACCAGTGCTCACAAGCAGAAACGGTTGCAGTGGGCCCAGACATACATGAAGACTAATTGTCAAACAGTCTTGTTTACTGATGAGTGTCGTGCAACCCTGGACGGTTCAGATGGATGGAGTAGTGGATGGTTGGTGGGTGGCCACCATGTCCCAACAAGGCTGCGATGTCAGCAAGGAGGTGGAGGAGTCATGTTTTGGGATGGAATCATGGGAAGAGAGCTGGTAGGCCCCTTTAGGGTTCCTGAAAGTGTGAAAATGACCTCTGCAAAGTATATAGAGTTTCTGACAGACAACTTTCTTCCATGGTACAAAAAGCAGAAATGTGCCTTCAGGAGCAAAATCATCTTCATGCTGACAATGCACCATCTCATGCTGCAAAGAATACCTCTGTGTCATTGGCTGCTATGGGCATAAAAGGAGATAACCTCATAGTGTGGCCACCATCTTTCCCTGACCTCAACCCTACAGAGAACCTTTGGAGTATCATCAAGCAAAAGATCTATGAGGGTGGGAGGCAGTTCACATCAAAACAGCAGCTCTGGGAGGCTATTCTGACATCATGCAAAGAAATTCAAGCAGAAACTCTCCAAAAACTCACAAGTTCAATGGATGCAAGAATTGTGAAGGTGATATCAAAGAAGGGTTCCTATGTTAACATGTAACTTTGCCTGTTTTGTTTGTTTTGTTTTGATGTTTTGGATTTAAATAGCTTTTTATTTCAGTGAATATGACCTCCTAATGCTGCAAATTCCACAAATGAGCATTTTCAGTTCTTAAAAACATATAAAATGTTTAGAAACTCTACTGTGCATAGTAATTTGGAACAGTGCATTTTGAGTTTTTTTTTATTTTTGAAGAATATACTGTTATCATTGGGAGGTTTGTTCAATAAAATTTGATGTATACTCTAACGGGTGATAGCTTTTATTATACTGACTGTCATTTGCGCCGACCAATTAGGAAAATCAGAAATAAATATCATTTGCATAATAATTTGGAACACGGTGTAGATAGTTATATACATTTTATAGACAGTTTAAATATTATATAAAAAAGCATATGAATATTCCAAGTCACTGACTAAAACATTTTTTTTTTCTTTTTTAAATTCTTTTTATTAATTTTGGAAAGATAAAACACAATAACTACAACTGTGCATATACAAAATTGTAACAAACCCATGAGAACATGGACAATCTGCCGACGGTGTCACAGGCTGGCTCCATGACAAGGTCTAAGTAATCATAGTCCAAGGAAAAGGGTGCCATAGTAAGAGTTCTGTATGGGCCAGGCATACCTGTGGGTCGACCGTTACCGCCAGTAGAAATTTGGCAAACATTGAAGTGTCCATATCACGAAATAGAGAATGATCTTCCCTAGGGGCTCCACGGGGTTATGAGCCAGACTGGTAGACACTCAAGCACGTGGGTCTCCAAGTGATGTAATGTAGTGTAAAGGCAACCAGGAAAATAAAGGTAAGTGAAAAACCTTAACATTAACATAACATAACAGACAAAGGAAAAAAGGGGGGAGAGGAAGAAGAGGGGGAGGGGGAGGGAGTAATTCGAGAATCAAGCAATAAAACCCTGACCTTGAGTAGCTGAGAATGGCTTAGAGCTCATTTGAGCTTCGCCTTTGTCATAGGAGGTGACACACTCAACCATAATGAGGGGGGTGAGCGGTTTACCTAAGATGGTGTTTTGGGGACAGATGGCTGATTAGTTCCTTCTCTCCATCTCACCCAAGGAGACCATATTTTGGTGTATAAGTGGTGTGACCTCTTCTCCCAATGCGAGAGTTCTTCCAATCTGGAGATACTCTCCACCCTCTCTGACCAAGCAGAAAAGGAAGGGGCATCAATCGACTTCCAATTCGAAGCTATGAGTATTCTTGCTGCTGCAAGTAGAATTCTGACCAGAGACTTTTGCATATTAGAGAGTTTATCTGGGAGTAGCGCTAACAAAGCCACCTTGGGGCAATTTGGGAGACTATTGGCTTTAATCTGTAAAATACACCTAGTGCTATCAAGAACTTTTGTCCAAAAGGTCATCACTGTAGGGCAGGTCCACCAAATATGCATGTAGGTACCCGTCTCCTTGTTGCACCTCCAACAGAGCTCAGATGTAGTTCCATACATTTTTTTCAGTCTATCCGGTGTTAAATGCCATCTAGTGAGTATTTTATATGCATTCTCCTGTACCGTTACACATCTGGAGGTGATCCTGGGGGCCAACAGTAGACTCTGAGTGTCTCTATCTGAGAACTTTACATCCAAATCTCTTTCCCATTCTCTTACAAAGTACAGAGAGGGTGGTGTTTCTATTTTGAGGAGATTTTGACTTATTGTAGAGATCATTTTGGTTGGTGTGTTAGATTGTATGGCTAATTTTTCGAACCAAGTGGGGTCTGGATTCGGTCTTAGGTTTTTGTTTGCCTCCTTTATTGCTGATTTTATATATGTAAAGAGAATTGGGTTCAGTCTCTGTATATTGAGTTTGAAAGATAACGACTAAAACATTTTTATACCTGCTAATATTCATATAATAGAGTCTCTAGTAAGTGGTTGGGGAGTGAAATCTTTAGGTCTGTTCTGGAGTCTAGAGTTAATTTAGGTATAGATGGGGTAATTTTAGATGCCGGTCTTAGTCCAATTTAGATGTTTTTAAAAATTTTGCAAAATGGAACCAAAACAAATTTTTAAAAAAATCAGTCATCTCTAGTTTATTGATTACACTGATGACTGTATAGTGGTAGCATACACTTGTTCATGACTCAAAAAGTGACTGCACACCAGACCTTGACCATGTAGGACCCAGAATCCTTCTTCATTTTCCTCCTTGTGTTGATGGTGGGGATTGCAAATTCAAGGCAGTGGAAAGGGGTGTATCCAAAAACAGCACCAATTGCCATGGTGTGCACCTCTATATTTCAGCTCTCCCCAGTTACAATCTCCCTCTCCCTCTCCCCAGTTACAATCTTGGATGTAAAGATGTGAAGCATAGCTCTGCTGCATCTAACTCACACATCCCAGGATATAAGATAAACACTGTATGTTAACTTGACATAACCAGGATAGGAAACTGGTGATAATGAGATAACTCTGCAAACTCTGCCCCAGGCTTCATAGCAAAGGTAGAAATTGTGCTGCAGAAAAAGGTAAATGTTAGCCTACTGTTGGTACTGTACTTCAATGGCCTTTGTTAAAGATTGAATGTTCAGAATTAAAAAATATCACTTAATTGTAATTGGTAAAATAAATAAATAAATACTCACCTTACCCATTTGATTGCATACAGCCATTGCAGTCATCTTGATTGAAGACACAGTGCAAAATCTCGCAAGGCCAACCTCAATCAACAGACTCTTTGTGTGTAAATGGATTAGATAAGTATTTTTTTGTTTTGTTTTTACCACCTTTATATGGAAGGAAATTCGGCTTCACGGCAAATCAAATTTTTCCTGAAATTAGCTTTGAAGTCAATTTGATTCGCTCAACACTAGTCCTGATGCACCACCCCCCAAAAAATGTAAAACGTGATCAAAAAGTTGTATCTTCCACAAAATGGTCCCAATAAAAACCATTGTTCGGTCTGCTAAAAATTAGCCCTCACACAGCTCTGTAGATTAAAAAATAAAAAAATAAGTTATGGGTGTCAGAATATGACGATGATAACGGACATAATAGAAAGTAATACTGTAACATCTAAATTTGGTATAATCATAATCATACTGACCCGCAGAATAAAGACGTCTTGGCATTTTTAGCTCACAGTGAACACCATAAACACAACTCCCCCCCCCCCAAAAAAAAAAAAAAACATAGCGTAATAACATTTTTTTTTCACTTTCAACCCAAAAAGAACTGTGTTCCTGTTTTCCAGCACAAGGTAACCTAGCAACATTTTTCCATCAAAAAGTAAAACTTGTCTCATAAAAAGTAAGCTCTCATTGGGCTGAGTGAAAGGGACATTTTTAAAAAGTTATGGGTCCTTAAAGGGTTTAACACCAGTAGTGAAAGCGTGTTCACAATAATCTCTTTCTTGGTCAATAGGATGTTCACTAAAAGCTCTTTCTAGTCTGGTGGGAATAGAACTGAAGAAACCAAATTTAAAATCTTGGCCCATAAAAACATAAATGATTGGATTGAGACAACTGTTAAGACAAGCCAGTTTGACGATAATAGTGTTTATGGCATAAAACTGAAAGTAAGCTACAGGATCATCATAGATGGATATCAATGGCCAGATGTAATATGGAAGCCAGCAGATAAAGAAACACAATATAACAGCGGTGATGATCCTGTAGGGTCTCTGAGATCTCTGGGATCTCTTACATTTTCTAAGTTTGATGAAAACGATAACATAACTGATCAAGATGATGAGAAAAGGGATCACAAACATTATAAATAACCTGAATAATCGAATGGTCAGCTTTATATCTTGGTTATAGCCAAAAGCAGAATAGAATACACACCACTCATTTAAATCATAAATATAGAATACATACAAGTAAAACACTAAACCAGTATAGAGCACACTCATCACCCAAATGATCGCTGCAGTGATTATCACTAGAGATGAGCGAGTAGTGAAATATTCGAAAGTTCGAAATTCGATTCGAATAGACTGCGAAATTCGACTATTCGACCGGATATCGAATCCCATTAAAGTCTATGGGAAAAAAATGCTCGCCACTTGGAAATCTCAATTCGACCACTTGGAGGTCACCAAGTCCACCCTGGAACCTCAGAAAAGGATGCCAACACTGCTGGAATGCAACTGGGACAGCAGGGGAAGCATGTCTGGGTGCATATAACGCGCCCAAGTCGCACTATTACGCCACTATCACAGCCTCTCAACAATACACTCCAAACACAATCTAACCTCTCTGTAAAGTGAGACCATACAAGGAAACCTTCTTTCCTCTACATTGCCATGGACCCCAAGCCAAACTAGACAAAAAAAAGATGAAATTCTGCACCCCTTAAAATCACGTTGCCTATTGACAACCACAGATGGCATAGGCAAGGGGGAAAGCAAATAGACCCCACCCCTAATTGTCATGTGTGTGTGTGTGAGATGTGGTCAGACATGTCTTCTTTAAAATGTAAAAACAACTCAAAACATGCAGAAGCCTTAAAATGCCGCAAATTGTTGGCAGCTTGAGATGTCAGTGACCCGACCTGGCCCAGTGTCATGTCTAGCAGGTAAAGCAGTGGGGATGTTGAGGGATAGCGTAGGGCCGCAAAAGGCAGGAGAGGGGCCGTGGGGCTGGCCAGAGGCTCATGGAAAATTTTGTGGCGGCCCAAGAGGGACACCTACTTAAAAATTATGTGGCGGCCCCAAGACGGTGAGAACCTCTTAAAAATTATGTGGAGGCGCCAATGAGTGACACTCGACTCCTTAGACAATTATGTGGAGGCCCAAGAGGTGAGACCTCTTAAACATTTTGCGGCAGGCCCAAGAGGTGGAGAACCTGCATTAAAAATAATGTGGGAGGCCCCAAGAGGTGAGACCTCTTAAAAATTATGTGGAGGCCCAAGAGTTGGAGACCGTCTTAAAAATTATGTGGGGCCCAAGAGGTGAGACCTCTTAAACATTTTGTGGAGGCCCAAGAGTGAGGACGTATTAAAAATTGTGTGGAGGCTAAAGAGGTGAGACCTCTTAAAAATTATGTGGAGGCCCAAGGGGGAGACCTGTTAAAATTTTTGGAGGCCCAAGAGGTGAGACCTCTTAAAAATTAGTGGAGGCCCAAGAGGTGAGACCTCTTAAAAATTATCGTGGAGGCCCAAAGTGAGACCTCTAAACATTTTGTCCCAAACCTCTTAAGTGGAGGCCCAAGAGGTGAGACCTGTTGTTCTTGTGGAGGCCCAGAATTATGTGGGGCCCAAGAGGGGAGACCTGTTAAAGATTTTGTGGAGGCCCAGAGGTGAGACGTATTAAAAATTATGTGGAGGCCCAAGAGGGGAGACCTCTAAAAATTATGTGGAGGCCCAAGAGGTGACCTCTTAAAAATTATGTGGAGGCCCAAGAGGTGAGACCCTCTTAAACATTTTGTGGAGGCCCAAGAGGTGAGACCTCTTAAAAATTATGTGGAGGCCCAGTGGTGAGACTGTTAAAGATTTTGTGGAGGCCAAGAGGTGAGACGTATTAAAAATTATGTGGAGGCCCAAGGGGAGACCTGTTAAAGATTTGTGGAGGCCCAAGAGGTGAGACCTCTTAAAAATTATGTGGAGGCCCAAGAGGTGAGACCTCTTAAAATTATGTGGAGACCCCAAGAGGTGAGACCTCTTAAAATGTGGAAGGCAAGAGACCTGTAAAGATTTTTGGAGGCCCAAGAGGTGAGACGTATTAAAAATTATGTGGAGGCCCAAGAGGGGACCTGTTAAAGATTTTGTGGAGGCCCAAGAGGGTGAGACGTATTAAAAATTATGTGGAGGCCCAAGAGGGAGACCTCTTAAAAAATATGTGGAGGCCCAAAGAGGTGAGACCTCTTAAAAAATTATGTGGAGGCCAAGAGGTGAGACCTCTTAAATTTTTGTGGAGGCCCAAGAGGTGAGACCTCTTAAAAATTATGTGGAGGCCCAAGAGTGAGACCTGTTAAGATTTTGTGGAGGCCCAAGAGGTGAGACGTATTAAAAATTATGTGGAGGCCCAAGAGGGGAGACCTGTTAAAGATTTTGTGGAGGCCCAAGAGGTGAGACGTATTAAAAATTATGTGGAGCCCAAGAGGGGAACCCGTTTAAAAATTATGTGGAGGCCCAAGCCTGTTAACGTCGAGGTGAGAGTTTATTAAAAATTTTGCCCACGCACGCGCCCAAGAGTGAGACCTCTTAAATTATGTGGAGGCCCCAAGAGGTGAGACCTCTTAAACATTTGTGGAGGCCCAAGAGGTGAGCCTAAATATAAAATTTTTCTTGATTTACGGACCAATTCTACGGCGGTTTAAGGAGGAGGAGGAGGAGGTGGAGGAAATGGCACTTCATACACATG
>ONZH01015763.1:0-120720 GCA_900303285.1 Rhinella marina
GGGTGCAGAATTTTATCTTCTTTTTTGTCTAGTTTGGCTTGGGGTCCATGGCAATGTAGAGGAAAGAAGGTTTCCTTGTATGGTCTCACTTTACAGAGAGGTTAGATTGTGTTTGGAGTGTATTGTTGAGAGGCTGTGATAGTGGCGTAATAGTGCGACTTGGGCGCGTTATATGCACCCAGACATGCTTCCCCTGCTGTCCCAGTTGCATTCCAGCAGTGTTGGCATCCTTTTCTGAGGTTCCAGGGTGGACTTGGTGACCTCCAAGTGGTCGAATTGAGATTTCCAAGTGGCGAGCATTTTTTTCCCATAGACTTTAATGGGATTCGATATCCGGTCGAATAGTCGAATTTCGCAGTCTATTCGAATCGAATTTCGAACTTTCGAATATTTCACTACTCGCTCATCTCTACTAATAATATAAAACATCCTGTGTTATAGGAACAGTGTTTTTTTTTCAAGATGTAGTATCATTGTAATTGTGCTTAACCATAGAATGAAGGGTACAGGTCAGTTTTACCTCATGGGGAATGCTGTAAAAGTGAAACCCACAAAACTATGACAGAATTGAGTTTTTTTCTAATTCCATCCCATTTGGAATTTTTTCCATCTTCCCACTACATCCTATGCAATATTCAATGGTGCCAGAAAGCACAACTTGCCCTGCAAAATACAAGCCTATGTGAATGAGAAAATTAAAAATTTATGGTTCTAGGAAGGGCGGTGAAAAAAAATGTCCTGAAGGGGTTACAATTAGTATCAATAGTTTATAATTGGCTTCATTTTATTCATTTTAAGAGTTTCCCCTCTTTCCTTCATAGTCACCTTTCCTGGTCCTTTCAATCGGGAAGTAGAGGGACGGGCTGGCAGAGGAAGCAGAAGGAGCAAGGGTGCACAGAGCGGCTTGGACCCACCCTCACTGCACTTAACTGCTCATTTGCATATGGATTAAAATTACTTTTTCTCCAGAATGAAGCAAAGTATCTCCAAGTGAAAGGTGTCACTACCTTAAGCTGTACCAGTCCTACAAGGCGTTGTGCCTGGTTTAAAGTGGTTATCTGTCAAATTTAAATCTCATTTTAAAACTGTTTTACCCATTTATCTGGAAGACTTTCCTTTTTGTGCAGCAGCTCATCAAGCACTTGCATCCCACAGCATGCATTGCAGTTAGGTCTTTTTAACCCCTTCCTACCCTGCATGGAAATTGTCCCAGAGATAAATATGGTATATAATGCCCCCACAATCTCCTTCTCCACTGTCTAGAGAGAGATATAGCTACAGTATATATTCCTATGAATTCAAGGTGTCGGGTCTACTTCACCTGCTTCTCACTAAGATCACTACGTCTGCACTGAGGGGAAAGCAAGGAAAGATGGAAGCTACTGGATATGTTAGTCCACCACTGAATGCAGGAGAAAGTGGAACAGAAGGATAAACAGCAGGGGGCGCTACCAGAGAGGAACTTTTAATGTATGTAAAAAAGTACAGTATTTTTATTGCATGTATATTGCAATAATGCTTCATTTGAAATGCCCTATTCATTAGATAGTAATACTCTTCATGGGATAAAACCTGGTGACAGATTCCCTTTAAAATAGCAACAGAAAGTGTTACCTTCCTTTAAAAATACTGCAAGATCATAAGCATCCATTGCCAAGTACCAGTCTGTTTAGATTCTACTCCCATTCTGTACATCAGATACTGTGCGGTACACTTCATGGCAGGGTCTGCACAGCAGAGCTTGGCCTTGTCTACGGTTGTTGGAATAATATATAAACATTTTATGTCTTTTCTTTTCTATTCTATTTTTCCACTCTTGTAAAAAAGCGTTTTATTGTCCTCGTGATCATTGCTCTCAGTTATGCAGTGATCACAGACAGTAATTTGTGGCCAGTCAGTAACTGGGAACTGCTTTATTTTGATGAACTGCCTCCTTAATGGAGTCTCTATTCTTTTTTTAGGCCACAAAGGCAGCTTTTAAAAATCCATTTGACAATTTAGTTATCTTCTTTCTGGGCACGTTCTGAACTGTATTTTAGCCCCAAGGCATCATTTTTGGCCATCTGAGAGCTGAAATGTTGAACTGCCCCTTTAAATGCAGAGACGGTAGTAGACATTACCGCTACCATATGTCATGTTGGCAGAGCAGATGTATGTTTGGCCTGTTTACAACATATTTATGTTGCAGCCTTATTTGTCGCTCTGTGAAAACGAGCAGTATTTTTGAATAGCAGCCTGCCTGTATGGAAAGGTGAGAGCTATACTATTTTAATATTTATTAATAAAATGCTTAGCAATTAAGCAGCAATTGCCTGTCAGAATCACATTTTATTCCAAAAATAGCGCTGGGAAATTGAACTATAATTATATTTTATATAACTATTAAAATATATCAGTAACATGGGCATTTGTTACATTCTCGTAGCAGCCATAAAGCCATAATTCCTGCTCGTTGTGCAATAATCCATTGTGTGGTTTTCAGTGGGCAGTAAAAATGTAGCTGTGTACAGGTGTGTTCACACATGGGGAATTTATGGGGCCGCCGTGCCCATTTTGCGGCCTGCAAACCACGGGGGTCGCGAAACTTGGGCACTGACTGCTTGCAGTCCACATTGATTTCAATGGGTCCGCGATCCACAAGATGTGCCGAAAGACAGAACATGTCCTGTCTTTTGCTTTGCGGAGGCACAGACACAGAATCCCACAGAAACACACGGAAGACCTTCTGTGGGCTTCCATATCCATGCCTCTGCACCACAAAAGATAGGACATGTCCTATCTTTCAGCACATTTTGTGGATCGTGGATATCCTCTGAAGTCAATGGGTCCGCACCTCAAAGCATAGTGCAAATGACGGTGGCGTGTTTTGTAGACCCGCGGTATGCGGTCCGCAACACGGGCATGGCAGCCCCACAGTCTTGTGCTGGAGGCCCGGAGACCCGTCACATGACTAAAGATCACTGTTTAAAGAGGACCTTTCACCACTCCTGACATGCCTGTTTTATTAGCTTCATGCATTCCCCATGTAATAACAAGTCTGGAACATCTATTGTTATGTCTGTATGTTGTGCCTTTCCTTTATTATTTGCACTAGAAGTTATGAATGAATTGCTATTTGTCTTCAGTAAGGGTACAGAGGGGAGGTAACCAGTTGGGGGTGTGTACCTGCACAGTCTGAACATGGCAGCACTGATTGGCTAGAGTCAGTCTGTGCAGGTACACACCCCAAACTTGTTACCTCCCCTCTGTTCCTTTACTGAAGGCAACTAGCAATTCATTCATAACTTCTAGTGCAAATAATAAAGGAATGACACAACACAGAGCCCTAAGAATAGATGTTACAGAATTGTTAGTACGTGGGGAATGCATGGAGCTATTAAAACAGGCATGTCAGGAGTGGTGAAAGGTCCTCTTTAACAATGCTGCCATTGAATTGAATAATATTGCAGTGCAACTTGTTGTGACCGAGACCCCAGAATGGCAAAAATCTGGCAGTGTTGGATTGTTTTGCGATTGTGGGAGTTGCAGACATGGCAGCTTTTAAGTTGCACTACAGTCCCATTCAGTTCGATCACTGCACATGTGCTCTGCCTGCCCATTTTTCTCTATGGGAATCCTGGAGATAGCCGAGTGCTGTACATGACTATCTCTAGCAGTCCAATAAAGTTTAATGTAGCAGCAGTGCGCATGTGTGGCTGCCGATCCATTGAAATGGCGGAACACGGGGTCCCCATTTTTGTTATTGGCTTTTGGACCCCTGCTGAACAGACATTTATCCTAGGTCCAGTGAACAGGGGATAAGTGCTTATGGTGGGACTTTCTCCCACCACATAACTTACTTGATTTTTTTTAAACATTTGATTCCTAAACACAACGTTAAAGGGGTTCTCCAAGTTATATTTATTGATGACCTATCCTCAGGATAGGTCATCAATATCAGATCAGCGGGGGTCCGACACCCGGCACCCCTGCCGATCAGCTGTTTAAAGAGAAGGTGCGCGCCGTGCCAGCGCTGCCTCCTCTTCATTGTTTACCTGCTCACCATAACAGTTGTGGTGAGCAGGTGTAATTACACCCAAGCCGCTCCATTCATTTCAATGGGGGGGCTTGTTCCTATACACTTGTATAGGAGCGATCCTCTGCATTGAAATGAATGGGATGATCATGTTATGGCGAGCAGGTAAACAATGAACAGGAGGCAGCGCTGGCACGGCACGCTCCTCCTCTTTAAACAACTGATCTGATATTGATGACCTATCCTCAGTAAATAAATATAACTTGGAGAACCCCTTTAAGCAGCTTTCTTCATTCAAAGATTCTTACTAGAGATGAGCGAGTAGTGAAATATTCGAAAGTTCGAAATTCGATTCGAATAGACCGCGATATTCGACTATTCGACCGAATATCGAATCCCATTAAAGTCTATGGGAAAAAAATGCTCGCCACTTGGAAATCTCAATTCGACCACTTGGAGGTCACCAAGTCCACCCTGAAACCTCAGAAAAGGATGCCAACACTGCTGGAATGCAACTGGGACAGCAGGGGAAGCATGTCTGGGTGCATATAACGCGCCCAAGTCGCACTATTACGCCACTATCACAGCCTCTCAACAATACACTCCAAAGACAATATAACCTCTCTGTAAAGTGAGACCATACAAGGAAACCTTCTTTCCTCTACATTGCCATGGACCCCAAGCCAAACTAGACAAAAAAGAAGATAAAATTCTGCACCCCTTAAAATCACGTTGCCTATGACAACCACAGATGGCATAGGCAAGGGGGAAAGCAATCAAGCCATCACTATTTTTCCCTCTGTGCCATCCCTGCCTTGCCCAGGCACATGTCCCAAAACATCATCCACGCCCGAGTAACACGGTTACTGCAAAAGGCCATTTGACCACCAACACTTTGGTTTGAGGCCGGGGATGCTACATCTCCCTGACGGCACACTGGGTGAATGTTGTGGAGGCGAGGACGGGCAAACCTGCTACCCCCACCCAAGTTTTGGGCCTTGGTTCTGTCTGGATTTCCGCAACCCTTACAGACAGCTCGGCAAACCCCTCCTTCTCCTTCTAGATTTGTTAAATCTGTCCACCACCCAGTCAAGTCCACAAAGTCCAGTCTCGTCGATAGCCTGCAGAAACTGCAGGGACCTCACTCTGACCCTCCTTCCTCCCACCCTGCCCAATGTTATCAACCAAGTGTTCCCACCCATGCAAGAATCGCAGGAGCTATCTGAGGATTTTGTTTGTTCTGATGCCCAAACACTGGAGCAAGCTCCATCTCTAGCTGATGGTGGTGTGGAACGGGCACTAAAGTGTAAAATGATTAGGGACGATGATGAGACACAGTTGCCAGCAAGGGAGGCTGTTGGAGCAAAGTGAGGCAGTGTAAGAGGAGGTGGTTGAGTATGACGAAATCAGTGACCCGACCTGGCCCAGTGTCATGTCTAGCAGGTAAAGCAGTGGGGATGTTGAGGGATGCGTAGGACCGCAAAAGGCAGGAAGAGGCCGTGGGCTGGCCAGAGGCTCATGGAGAAGGCAGGCTAGAGCCCGCAGGGCCGCATCTCTTCCCTATAACAGGCCCCCACACAAAGCTCTCCCATCGAGGGCTCTTGGGTCCTTGTTGTGAAAATATTTTAATGAGTGCGCAAAGTTAGCTTGAGGTGAGCCCTCGAAAAAATTATATGGAGGCCCAAGAGGTGAGCCCTCGAAAAAATTAAGTGGAGGCCAAAGTGGTGAGACCTCTTAAAAATTGTATTAAGGCCCAAGAGGTGAGCCATAATAAAAATTGTTTGTAGGCCCAAGAGGTGAGACCTCTTAAAAATTGTTTGTAGGCCCAAGAGGTGAGCCATGAGAAAAATTGTTTGTAGGCCCAAGAGGTGAGACCTCTTAAAAATTATGTGGAGGCCAAAGAGGTGAGACCTCTTAAAAATTGTATTAAGGCCCAAGAGGTGAGCCATAATAAAAATTGTTTGTAGGCCCAAGAGGTGAGACCTCTTAAAAATTGTTTGTAGGCCCAAGAGGTGAGCCATGAGAAAAATTGTTTGTAGGCCCAAGAGGTGAGATCTCTTAAAAATTATGTGGAGGCCAAAGAGGTGAGACGTCTTAACAATTGTATTAAGGCCCAAGAGGTGAGCCATAATAAAAATTGTTTGTAGGCCCAAGAGGTGAGCCATGATAAAAATTGCTTGTAGGCCCAAGAGGTGAGCCATGATAAAAATTGCTTGTAGGCCCAAGAGGTGAGCCATAAATATTTTTTTTTTACGGAGCAATTCTACGGCGGTTAAGGAGGAGGAGGAGGAGGTGGAGGAGGAAATGGCACCTCATACAGATGGCACTTCACTTTTGGCTGCTTTCCACTGTTGGAGAAGCAAAGTCCGGGTCAATCCACTTGCTGTTCATTTTGATTAGCGTCAGCCTGTCGGCACTGACGGTTGACAGGCGGCTGCGCTTATCGGTTATAATGCCCCCGGCTGCGCTGAACACCCTTTCTGATAGCACGCTGGCGGCAGGGCAGGCAAGCACCTCCAAGGCGTACAGGGACAGTTCCAGCCACGTGTCCAACTTGGAGACCCAGTAAGTGTAGGACGCCGAGGGATCGGGGAGGACAGGGGTACGGTCTGCCAGGTACTCCCGCAACATCCGCCGATACTTGTCCCTCCTGCTGATAGCGGGCCCCGCAGTGATGGAAGTTGCACGAGGGGGTGCCATGAACGTGTCCCACACCTTGGAGAGTGTTCCCCTGGTGGCTGTGGGCCTGATCGATGTTGTGGGACTCTGGGAGACCCTCTCCTCTCTGCTGCCAGCGATGGTGGGTGGGAAAATCTCCATCATGTTCTGCACGAGTTCCCTCTACCGGAATAAAAGAGGAGACGCTATCTTTATACCGGGGGTCCAGGAGTGCGAAGACCCAGTACAGTTTGTTCTCCACTATCCGGACAACACGTGTGTCCCGGGAAAAGCAGCCCAGCATGAAGTCAGCCATGTGTGCCAGACTCTGAATAGGCATGACGTCACTGCCCCCACCAGAAGGATCACTTGCCATTTCCTCCTCTTCCTCTTCCGCCTCCTCTCCGCCCCATCCGCGCTGAACCAATGGGACGCACACAGCCTGACTGCTACCCTCGCCGCCAGCATCCGCCTCCTCTTCCACAGCCACCTCCACGTCGTCCTCCTCCTCCTCCTCCTGCAACTGCCACCGAGAAGCAGACAAAAGTGTGGTCTGACTGTGTAGCTCCGTTGCGTCTCCTCCTACCCCCGTCTCCTCTGCGTGCAATGCGTTCTCCCTTATTGCGATGAGCGATTCTTTAAGGACGCATAGGAGCGGGATGGTTACGCTCACTATAGCGTCCTCGCTGCTGACCTTCTTGGTGGACTCCTCAAAGATACGCAGTACATCGCATATGTCTGCCATCCATGGCCACTCGTGGTTGGCAAACTGAGGGAGCTGAGTTGGAGGCACGCGTGGATTCATAATCTGGTACTCCATCAATGCTCTCTGCTGCTCACACACCCTGGCCAACATGGAATAGGTGGAATTCCAGCGAGTGGGCAGGTCGCACAACAGCCGATGTTCAGGCAAATGGAGGCGTTGCTGGAGTTTTTTTAAGCTAGCAGCAGCTACAGTTGACTTCCGAAAGTGAGCGCACAAGCGCCGCACTTTCACCAGTAGCTCTGCCAGGTTGGGGTAAGTCTTTAGAAATTTTTGGACTACCAGATTAAAAACGTGGGCCAGGCATGGTACGTGATTGAGTTCGGCAAGCTCCAGAGCCGCCACCAGGTTATGGCCGTTATCGCACACGACCATGCCTGGTCCTAGCTGCAGCGGCGACAGCCACATCTCCGTCTGCTGCAATATGGCGTCCCTCACCTCTGGGGCGCTGTGCTTCCTGTCGCCCAAGCTGATGAGCTTAAGCACCGCCTGCTGACGTCTCCCCGCGCCAGTGCTGCAACGCTTCCAGCTAGCGGCTGAGGGCGATGTTAAGGCAGAGGAGGAGGAGGTGGAGGAGGAAGAGGAGGGGGGTTTATCAGAACCCATGCTGGCAATCTTGGGCGGGGGTGGTAGGTAGGCCGTCTCTGTTTGCGACCCCATCCCCGCTTCCACAACATTCACCCAGTGTGCCGTCAAAGAGATGTATCGTCCCTGGCCGCAAGCACTTGTCCACGAGTCGGTGGTCAAGTGGACCTTTGCGCTGACTGCGTACCTCAGGGCCCGCCTGATGTTACTCGACACGTGCTGGTGCAGGGCGGGGACGGCACTCCGGGAAAAGTAGTGGCGGCTGGGGACGGAATAGCGAGGTGCGGCAGCCGCCATCAGGTCGCGGAAGGCCTGCGTCTCCACAAGCCTAAACGGCAACATCTCCAGGGCCAGCAGTTTGGAGATGTGGCAGTTTAAGGCTTGGGCTTGGGGGTGACTCGAGGCGTACTTCCGCCTGCGGTCGAACGCCTGCGAGATGGACAGTTGATGGGACGAGGAGTGTGAAGGTACAGGCGAAGATGCGGGGGAAGGGGAGGCTGAAGGAGAAGGCCCCAAAGTAGCCGAGGCAGAGGCAGATGTGGAGGTGTCCTGGCTGGAGGTCTGGACCGCAGTGGCAGCACACAACAAAGGGGAAGAGGCAGTGGCAGGAAGACCTTCCTCGCTAGCCCTCCGCATTTTTTTTTTGTTACAATATTTGGCGTACACAGCCGTGTACTAACAGGTCAGACGGTGTGTATTAACACCACGTATATACAAGATTTTTGCAGGCACGCAGAACGCACAGTACAGGTGCCAAATAAAATGCCTTTTTTTTTATATTTCTAAGTACACAGCCGTGTACTAACAGGTCAGACGGTGTGTATTAACACCACATATATAAAATAATTTTGCAAGCACGCAGAACGCAAAGTACAGGTGCCAAATAAAATGCCTTTTTTTTTTATATTTCTAGGTACACAGCCGTGTACTAACAGGTCAGACGGTGTGTATTAACACCACGTATATAAAATAATTTTGCAAGCACGCAGAACGCACAGTACAGGTGCCAAATAAAATGCCTGTTTTTATATATTTCTAGGTACACAGCCTTGTACTAACAGGTCAGACGGTGTGTATTAACACCATGTATATAAAATAATTTTGCAAGCACGCAGAACGCACAGTACAGGTGCCAAATAAAATGCCTTTTTTTTATATATATTTCTAGGTACATAGCCGTGTACTAACAGGTCAGACGGTGTGTATTAACACCATGTATATACTAGATTTTTGCAGGCACGCAGAACGCACAGTACAGGTGCCAAATAAAAGGCTTTTTTTTTAATATTTCTAGGTACACAGCCGTGTACTAACAGGTCAGACGGTGTGTATTAACACCACGTATATAAAATAATTTTGCAAGCACGCAGAACGCACAGTACAGGTGCCAAATAAAATGCCTTTTTTTTAATATTTCTAGGTACACAGCCGTGTACTAACAGGTCAGACGGTGTGTATTAACACCACGTATATAAAATAATTTTGCAAGCACACAGAACGCACAGTACAGGTGCCAAATAAAATGCCTTTTTTTTAATATTTCTAAGTACACAGCCGTGTACTAACAGGTCAGACGGTGTGTATTAACACCACGTATATAAAATAATTTTTCAAGCACGCAGAACGCACAGTACAGGTGCCAAATAAAATGCCTTTTTTTTAATATTTCTAGGTACATAGCCGTGTACTAACAGGTCAGACGGTGTGTATTAACACCACGTATATACAAGATTTTTGCAGGCACGCAGAACGCACAGTACAGGTGCCAAATAAAATGCCTTTTTTTATATATTTCTAGGTACACAGCCGTGTACTAACAGGTCAGACGGTGTGTATTAACACCACGTATATAAAATAATTTTGCAAGCACGCAGAACGCACAGTACAGTTGCCAAATAAAATGCCTTTTTTTAAATATTTCTAGGTACACAGCCGTGTACTAACAGGTCAGACGGTGTGTATTAACACCACGTATATACAAGATTTTTGCAGGCATGCAGAACGCACAGTACAGGTGCCAAATAAAATGCCTTTTTTTTATATATTTCTAGGTACACAGCCTTGTACTAACAGGTCAGACGGTGTGTATTAACACCACGTATATACAAGATTTTTGCAGGCACGCAGAACGCACAGTACAGGTGCCAAATAAAAGGCCTTTTTTTAAAATATTTCTAGGTACACAGCCGTGTACTAACAGGTCAGACGGTGTGTATTAACACCGCGTATATACAAGATTTTTGCAGGCACGCAGAACGCACAGTACGGGTGCCAAATAAAATGCTTTTTTTTTTATATATTTCTAGGTACACAGCCTTGTACTAACAGGTCAGACGGTGTGTATTAACACCACATATATAAAATAATTTTGCAAGCACGCAGAACGCAAAGTACAGGTGCCAAATAAAATGCCTTTTTTTAAATATTTCTAGGTACACAGCCGTGTACTAACAGGTCAGACGGTGTGTATTAACACCACGTATATAAAATAATTTTGCAAGCACGCAGAACGCACAATACAGGTGCCAAATAGAATGCCTTTTTTTAAATATTTCTAGGTACACAGCCGTGTACTAACAGGTCAGACGGTGTGTATTAACACCACGTATATACAAGATTTTTGCAGGCACGCAGAACGCACAGTACAGGTGCCAAATAAAATGCCTTTTTTTTATATATTTCTAGGTACACAGCCTTGTACTAACAGGTCAGACGGTGTGTATTAACACCACGTATATACAAGATTTTTCAGGCACGCAGAACGCACAGTACAGGTGCCAAATAAAAGGCCTTTTTTTAAAAATATTTCTAGGTACACAGCCGTGTACTAACAGGTCAGACGGTGTGTATTAACACCACGTATATACAAGATTTTTGCAAGCACGCAGAACGCACAGTACAGGTGCCAAATAAAATGCCTTTTTTTATATATTTCTAGGTACACAGCCGTGTACTAACAGGTCAGACGGTGTGTATTAACACCATGTATATAAAATAATTTTGCAAGCACGCAGAACGCACAGTACAGGTGCCAAATAAAAGGCCTTTTTTTTTAATATTTCTAGGTACACAGACTTGTACTAACCGGTCAGACGGTGTGTATTAACACCACGTATATACAAGATTTTTGCAGGCACGCAGAACGCACAGTACAGGTGCCAAATAAAATGCCTTTTTTTATATTTCTAGGTACACAGCCGTGTACTAACAGGTCAGACGGTGGGTATTTACACCTGGTATACAAAAAGGGTATTGCAGGCACACAGAACCCAGAACACTAGAGCCAAAGAAACTGTATTAAAAAAAAAAAATGTACACAGCCGTATACTGCCAGAAGATCAGATGGTGCATATACACACTAGGTATATAACAGGGTTTTGCAGCCAAAAAGAACGCAGAACAGTAGTGCCAAATATAGTTTGGTATGTAGCAGAGCACCTAATACACCACTAATGCCTCTCTCTGTCCCTACTCCAGCAGCTATCCCTGAATACAGCAGCCGTTCTCTGCAGAGTGTATATGGTAGTAAAGCTATCACTGTACTGCACTATAGTAGCCCTGATAAGGGCTTTTAATCACGCTCCTGCCTGTCCAACAGCTAAAACCTATCTCTCCCTTCTCCAGCCTCTGTCCCTGACTAAGTTCACGCAGCATATGCGAACGAGCAGGAAGAGCTGAGTTTTTATGATTCGAGGTCACGTGGTTTTTCTAGCCAATCCATGTAGACGCCGTTTTCGCGCTGCCAGCGTGCTCCGCGGGCCTGTCATACCCCCCCTGCATGGTGATTGGTGGAAAAAAAAGCGCCAGGGAAGGTGGGAGGGGAAACGAATTCTAAGTGCGCCATCGCCGTTATACTCGATCGAAATCGAGTATGCCGAATAGCGTAGTATTCGATCGAATACCGGCTCGATCGAACACTACTCGCTCATCTCTAATTCTTACCATCGTGCTTCTACAGAGCATTTGTACGTGTTAGAGAGAGTAGCAGGGAGGGGGAGAATTTTGTAAGCAGCAGATCAAAGAGTGGGGAGGGGGGAAAGAATCCCAGTAGAACAATTTCCACAATCTGTGTATAGGGAGGAAAGCACTCTATAGTTTGCAGAGGGAATTCAGCAACATCCTACAAACACAGACTTCACATCCAGTACGTATTACTGGGAGAGTAGTTATACCAATGCAGCAACCCACCTTGCTGATACTGTAAAACACTGTGGATTATGCCACATGCAGATCCATGGTTGCATAATTCTGCCTGTGTCGACATACAGTACAGACCAAAAGTTTGGACACACCTTCTCATTCAAAGAGTTTTCTGTATTTTCATGACTATGAAAATTGTAGATTCACACTGAAGGCATCAAAACTATGAATTAACACATGTGGAATTATATACTTAACAAAAAAGTGTGAAACAACTGCAAATATGTCTTATATTCTAGGTTCTTCAGAGTAGCCACCTTTTGCTTTGATTACTGCTTTGCACACTCTTGGCATTCTCTTGATGAGCTTCAAGAGGTAGTCACCTGAAATGGTATTCCAACAGTCTTGAAGGAGTTCCCAGAGATGCTTAGCACTTGTTGACCCTTTTGCCTTTACTCTGCGGTCCAGCTCACCCCAAACCATCTTGATTGGGTTCAGGTCTGGTGACTGTGGAGGCCAGGTCATCTGGCGTAGCACCCCATCACTCTACTTCTTGGTCAAATAGCCCTTACACAGCCTGGAGGTGTGTTTGGGGTCATTGTCCTGTTGATAAATAAATGATGGTCCAACTAAACGCAAACCGGATGGAATAGCATGCCGCTGCAAGATGCTGTGGTAGCCATGCTGGTTCAATATGCCTTCAATTTTGAATAAACCACCCCCACACCATCACACCTCTTCCTCCATGCTTCACGGTGGGAACCAGGCATGTAGAGTCCATCCGTTCACCTTTTCTGCGTCGCACAAAGACACGGTGGTTGGAACCAAAGATCTCAAATTTGGACTCATCAGACCAAAGCACAGATTTCCACTGGTCTAATGTCTATTTCCTGTGTTCTTTAGCCCAAACAAGTCTCTTCTGCTTGTTGCCTGTCCTTAGCAGTGGTTTCCTAGCAGCTATTTTACCATGAAGGCCTGCTGCACACAGTCTCCTCTTAACAGTTGTTGTAGAGATGTGTCTGCTGCTAGAACTCTGTGTGGCATTGACCTGGTCTCTAATCTGAGCTGCTGTTAATCTGCGATTTCTGAAGCTGGTGACTCGGATGAACTTATCCTCCGCAGCAGAGTTGACTCTTGGTCTTCCTTTCCTGGGGCGGTCCTCATGTGAGCCAGTTTCTTTGTAGCGCTTGATGGTTTTTGCATCTGCACTTGGGGACACTTTCAAAGTTTTCCCAATTTTTCGGACTGACTGACCTTCATTTCTTAAGGTAATGATGGGCACTTGTTTTTCTTTACTTAGCTGCTTTTTTCTTGCCATAATACAAATTCTAACAGTCTATTCAGTAGGACTATCAGCTGTGTATCCACCTGACTTCTGCCCAACACAACTCATGGTCCCAACCCCATTTATAAGACAAGAAATCCCACTTATTAAACCTGACAGGGCACACCTGTGAAGTGAAAACCATTTCAGGTGACTACCTCTTGAAGCTCATCAAGAGAATGCCAAGAGTGTGCAAAGCAGTAATCAAAGCAAAAGTTGGCTACTTTTGAAGAACCTAGAATATAAGACATATTTTCAGTTGTTTCACACTTTTTTGTTAAGTATATAATTCAACATGTGTTAATTCATAGTTTTGACGCCTTTAGTGTGAATCTACAATTTTCATAGTCATGAAAATACAGAAAACTCTTTGAATGAGAAGGTGTGTTCAAACTTTTGGTCTGTACTGTATCCTAGGGCTCATGCACTTGACTGTGTGCCTGCCGCAAACAGTGGGTCCGCAATATACGGGCCCTCGGCTGTTTGTGCACAGCATCACGGATTTGAACCCATTCACATGAATGGGATCGCAATCCAGAAGGTGTGGCGCTGAACGGAGGCGCGGAACTCCATGGAAGCACTACATGTTCTTTTTTTTTTTTTTTTTTTGCGGTGCTGTTGGATTACAGACCCATTCAAGTTGAATGGATCTGCATCCATCTATGGAAACTACACTGATGCTGCCTAGGCATTAGGGACCGCAATTTGCGGTCCCCAATCCACAGACCGGCTGGACAACAGCCGTGTGCATGAGCCTGAACATTGTAGTTGACTCCAGGGTTCTACATATAACTAGATAGTTTGCTGTAACATTAAATTATATACTTCTTTTGCATAGACAATGTATTAACTGAGAATTGGTATGCAGATTTCAGCGAGTTCATTGATCTACCATTCATACCAATTCACAACTAAGCACATTAATGGTAATGATCCCTATAGCTGTTGCTAAAGGGTGCAGCTGCTGATTTTAATGGAAGCCTACTCTGACTTTATGTTTGAAGATTACTCTGAATGAGGCCAAAAAGTTTAATTAAATTAACCCTAGATTCCACTGACTTCTTATGGCTCATATACACAGCCTAGCTGTTGTGCAACATTAGCAACAGACGTTCTTACGAATGCTCGTTCCTGATAATCTACCTGTGTAAAGATGCCACAGGTTAACCGATGAATGAGCAAAACAGGGGGAGTGGGCTCCCCATATCCTTCCGTCGGTAAAATTGCAGTGTTCCGTTTGGTTGATACAACATCCTGGGGCCTTGTGAAGGCTCCCAGCAATGTCATAATGAGCTGCTTGCAGGGCAATGCGTGAGGCACAGCCTGACAAGCAGCCTGTCAGAATTCCATACTGCAATATATTCTATTGCAGTCGATAGGAAAAGAGATCAGGAGGTCCCATGCACAGGTCTCCTAAGGGGACTAAAAAGTACAGTAAAAAAGTAAAGGTTTTTAAAAAATGTAAAAAAAGAAATATGGAAAATTAGTAAAATTAAAATCACCTTCTTTTCCCGCTACACCTGAAAATGTCCAAACTATTACAGTATTCAAGAGGACCTTTCACCGCTTCTGACATGTCTGTTTTAATAGCTTCATTCCTCATGTAATAACAAGTATGGAGCATCTATTCTTATGGCTCTATGTTGTGTCATTCCTTTATTATTTTTACTAGAAGTTATGAATGAATTGCTATTAGCCTTCAGTAAGGGTACAGAGGGGAGGTAACAAGTTGGGGGTGTGTACCTGCACAGTCTGAACATGACAGCACTGATTGGATAGAGTCAGGCACACCCCTCCCAACTGGTCACCTCCCCTCTGTACCCTTACTTAGGGCTAATAGCAATTCATTCATAACTTCTAGTAAAAATAATAAAGGAATGGCACAACATAGAGACATAAGAATAGATGTTCCAAACTTGTTATTACATGGGGAATGTATGAAGCTATTAAAACAGACATGTCAGGAGTGGTGAAAGGTCCTCTTTAAAGTATAACTATTAAAGTATAACAAACATTTTCCTGCATGGTGAATGCCCTAATGGAAACAAAAGAAAATTTGCTATATTTATTGGTCAATTCCCACATAAAAATGTAAAAATGTATTGTGATCAAAAAGTCATATGTACACCAAGAAGGTACGATAAAAACTACAGCTTACCCCTCAGAAAACAAGCTCTGTAGATACAAATAGAAAGTTATGGATGTTGAAATATTCCAAAGCAAAAAAATGTTTTTTTCTAAGACTTGTTTATTTTTAACGGTAGTAAAACATAATAACAACTATATAAATTTGAGTGTAGTTGGACCTGCAGATTAAAGGGTTATTCTCATTTTAGACAATGGGGCATATCGCTAGGATATGCCCCCATTGTCTTATAGGTGCGGGTCCCACCGCTGGGACCCGCACCTATTTCCAGAACGGAGCCCCCGAAGTGAATGAGGGCGCACTGCGCACGCGCAGCCGCCCTCCATTCATTTCTATGGGGCCGCCGAAAATAGCCGAGCGCTGCACGGCCCGGCACGCGCATGCACGGCCCGGCTCCCATTCATTTCTATGAGCGTCGCGGGGAGCTGCGCCTGGTGGTGGCCGGACCCCCGGAAACCTGGGGTCCTCCAGGCGCAGCGCTCCCCGCTCCGTTCTGGATATAGGTGCGGGTCCCAGCGGTGGGACCCGCACCTATAAGACAATGGGGGCATATCCTAGCGATATGCCCCCATTGTCTAAGATGAGAATACCCCTTTAAAGTTGTCATGCCATTGTTGGCATGCAGTGAACACTGTCAAAACAAAACTCAAAAACCTTTGTTGGAATCGCCATTTTGTTACAATTTCACAAACAATTTTTTCCCATTTTCCAATTCAAGCTATGGTAAATTAAACAGCGCCATTAAAAAATACAACTTGTCCATCAAAATGCAAATCCTCATACGGGTATGTGAACAGAAAACTAAAAACAATATGGCTCTTGGAAGGCAGGGGAAAAAAAAACATATAAAATGTGGCTTGTGGCAGGGCTTAGTAGGCAGACTGCAGGATCCCCATAGGATCCCTACATTTTTGTAACCTCGCCTCCATGAAACAAATTGGATAAAAAGTGATCAAAACATCGTATGTACCCCAAATTGTACAAATGAAACTACAGCTTGTCCTGCAGGAAACAATACCTGACTTAACTCTACAGACAGAAGTATAAAAAAAAAGTTATGACAAAGTAAGTAAGATTTAGGTTTTTTTCAAAAGCTTCTCATTTTTTTAAGTAACTAGGAAGGCATAATAAAAACTATATAAATTCAGTAACTTTGTAATGTTATTGACCCACAGAACAAGGTTGTCATGTCATTTTTAGTGCACACTGAACTCTGGAAAAACAAATCTCAAAAATCAATGGTGGAATTATGTTTTGTTTTTTTTCCAATTTTCACCCCACAAAGAATTTTATTTCTTGTTTTCCGTGCAAGATATGATAGAATAAATGGTGCCATTAAAAATAGCATGTCACAATAGCTTATCACACAAAAAATAAGCTATGTGAATGAAAATGAAAAACAAAATTGTCCTGAAGAGGTTAATGATCTGCCACATTACAAGATTTAGGCAAGTATAGTTCATGGTTTCAGGTTTTGGCTTCTAGTCCACTTTAAATAAATGCCTTTTCTGGTTATAAGATGTATCCATTAGTGTGAATAAAACATTTTAATATTAGCTTAGTCCCATCTGATCATGGTCTGGAGCTCGCACAGTTGTTTATAGACACATACAGTTGCGGAATACAAATCCACGCTTCTGTCAACAAAGCCGGGCTCTGGGAGGAAGTAATAGGCTGTGAAAATGTTGTATTTTTAAGTGAACCACATATTTCTTTCCTTGGATAAACAGTTATTAATAGTTTGAGTCTGATTATGTTGGAAACCTCCATTAATGTTTGCAAATATAATTAAAAACACAGCCACAAGCAGGTTTTTATGACATTGGTTTTGGCTACAGGTCCAAAAAGTGCAATGTGACCTTTTATTATGCATCCTAGATATTCTGTTTTCCTCCAGATTTTCAAAGCCATTAATTAAAGGGGTTGTCCCACCAAAAATATTCTACATTTTTCAGACCATAACCTGGATCTGAATACTTTTGTAATTGCATGTAATTAAAAATGTAGTATAGTTATTGAGTTACTCAATAAAAAAAATCTGTATAGCGCCACCTGCTGCTTGTTCTTTTCCTTATTTCTCTGTCCACCTCCCAACTCAGTAATATCGCTGAGGTGGTTGCACATGCTCAGTTCCATCCTTCAACTGCCTCCAGCCGTATATACTGTTATAAGCTGGCTACTTTCACACCAGCGTTTTTGCTGGATCCGTCATGGATCAGCAAAAACGATTCCGTCATGATAATACAACTGTCTGCATCCGTTCTGAACGGATGCGGTTTGTATTATCTTTTAAATAGCCAAGACGGATCCGTCATGAACTCCATTGAAAGGCAATGAGAAAACGGATCTGTCCCCATTGACTTAGGCTAATTTCACACTTGGGTTGTAAGGATCCGTTTGTGAGATCTGTCTCAGGCTCTCATAAATGGTCCAAAACTGATCAGTTTTGTCCTAATGCATTCTGAATGGAAAAGGATCCTTTCAGAATGCATCAGTTTTGCATCAGTTTGCTTCATTTCAGTCAGCATTCCGTTTTGGAGGCTGCTTGCTGCGTTTTGGTGTCCGCATGACGGATGCGTTTTCTCAGACAAAATAGAAAACGGATCCGTCCTCCATTGACTTTCAATGGAGTTCAAGATGGATCCGTCTTTACTATGTAAAAGATAATACAACCGGATCCATTCAGAACTGATGCAGATGGTTGTATTATCATGATGGAAGTGTTTTTGCTGATCCATGACGGATCCAGCAAAAACGCTGGTGTGAAAGTAGCCTTACATTGTGAGTCATGACGGATCCGTTTGGCTCAGTTTCGTCATGCGGACACCAAAACACAGCAAGCAGCGTTTTAGTGTCCGCCTCCAAAACGGAATGCTGACTGAACTGAAGCAAACTGATGCATTCTGAACGGATCCTTTTACATTCAGAATGCATTAGGACAAAACTGATCAGTTTTGGACCATTTATGAGAGCCTGTGACGGATCTCACAAACGGATCCTTACAACACAAGTGTGAAAGTAGCCTAAATCTATAAGAGTAATTGGAGAAATGAATGGGGAGATCTCTAGATCCTTGTGCGGTACAGGGCTGGTTCTAGCTTTGTTACAAAGAGATTGTCTTGCGATATATGATTTTTTTTATATTAATCATAGGATAACCCCTTTATGGAAATAATTATGTAAGGTGGAATATGTCAGCGACAATATGTGTTTTACATGCTGGCTGTTAAATAAAACCTATGACGCAGAATAATTTTAATAGATTTATATTTTGAGTCTTGTTGCCTTTGTCATTAATGCATGTTTGTAATAAAAGAAGATAAAATGAACCCCAATACGTCGAAGAAAACACCATGACCTTTTTTTTCTAAATGCAGAGCTTTTCTGCCATGCTTTCTTTTTTACCTGTTATCATAGACATTTATGGCTTTTCCACAGGATATTCCAAAAATCTCTGATAGAGGCAAATCTCACTTCTGGGAACCACATTTCAAGAATGGGGTTCCCCAACACCTGTCCCACCTGGTGAGGCACTCGCTTCAGAGGTGGGAGCTGCATCTATCAGACATTTATGGCATATATTGTGCAGTTTACATAGTGTATGTTAAAAAATGGCAAATTTGTTGCAAAAATCTATGTGACTTTCTCATTTATCTAATCAAGGTTGGCAGAAATCCATGCATATGCAACAAAATCAACCCATTTCAAATGTACGGCAACAGAATTAAAAGGAAGAATCCTGGAAACCGCACTGTCCGCAGAAGGGTTTTTTCCCCCTGAAATGTATTATTGGACCACTTTTAATTGCCTTTTCTTCAATAAAAGCCTTTGATCGTAGAGAGCGCTGTTTCAAGGATTCTTCTATTTTTTCTCCTGTTGCCTTATCCATGTCTAGTTTCTCCATTGGAAAACTCATAGACGGTGATCCCTGCAGTCCAGCAGCAGTTCTATGGAAGGCATATTACATTCTACACACTTATAGTGTTGATTTCAGCACAGCAAGGAGATGAAGAGATGTGGGTCAGATAACCCAAACAAATAGCATCACAGGGAACTGTGGCATCATAGGGATTTGCATCTGTAATACAGATGCTAAAATCTGCCACCCCCATTATGGTCATCTAATAAGGCCTTCAAGAGATTTGACAAACTTGGAGTTGCTCAGCAAAATGTCAATCCTTACCTGTACTGGGTTTCGAATTGGTTGCTAATGTTTGTGAACTGTTGTTTATCTGCAAAACCACGTAGACATTAACAATAATTTTGGAGACCATGCTATTTTGCAGTAAAACCATATATCGGCACAGATTTCAGCCGCATGATGGCTTCACCACCCCTATGGCCATTTCATGTGCCTGCACCCTAACGGTGGATTCTCACTTGGCTGAATTCTAGGACTTGCACAAATCTTCCACTGTGCCCAGAAACATAGGAGACCTAAGTATAGTAGACTTGATTCTTTAGCATCTATTTTGGAGCAAATGTTCTGCAGTCATATGAAAGAGACACTAAGCCTAAGAAGGACCTTTTAGAACCATCTTCAGGAGACCTTCAAAAACATATCTAGAAATAACCCTATATACTTTATAACAGGATCCGGAATTATATTTTTTTGTAATATTCACTGTCTGGTTTTCTGCCAGGAAAATAATACGGGCTGTGATAGTTAAGTGTATATGATCAATGTTAGTGACAGCAGGAAACTATATGGACGTTGCTTGGGAATTGAAGCCTGTCTCTGTTACCTTTTGTGTTTCATTTGTGAGACATCTGCTTTCCCACCCTTAATCTTGGCAGCAGTCTTTCCTCATTTGGGGAAATGTAATACATTTTTAAACTTCACTCAAAGGTGTGTTTATTTTTCACCATTAATAAGGACTTTCTCTTCTGACACAGCTATAAATCTTGCTGAAATTCAAAATGTCATCAGACGTATTAATGGAAGTTTCCAAAGTTGATCTAGGTCTAAGTCAGTGGTGTAGTTAAGGGTCCAGAAAAGGAAGGGGGTGAGACACATCTGAGGCCAAGTAATGCATGGATTGGCATTAGCGTGGCCAAAACATGACTGAGAACCACACTTCTGATTGATTGTAAAGTGACTATGATTTTGCCAGAAAACAGCTGTTTCACATGCAAAACCATTCAGCCATTAACAATCAGTAATTCCATAACCCTCATAATTATATGTGAGGTACATGGCGAAGATACTTACAATTCATTCAGAAAGTCTTCAGACCTTTTCCATTTTTCAAATTTTGTTATCTTGCGTCCTTGTGCTGGAATAAAAAAAATCAAGTTTTCCCTCATCAATCTGTACTCAGTACCCCATAATGAGAAAGTGAAAACAGATTTTTAGAATTTTTTGGAAACTTATTTAAAGGGAAGAAGTAAAATTTGCCATTGATATAAATATTCAAACCCTTTGCTATGACACTTGACATTTAGCTCTGGGGGCCCCCCATTTCTCTTGATAATTTTTTAGATGTTTCTACAGCTTGATTGGTGTCCACCTGTGGTAAATTCAGTTGACTGGACATGATTTGCAAAAACACGCTCTTGTCTATATACGGTCTCAAGCTGACAATGCACATCTGAGCAAAAACCAAACCATAAGAAGGGAGGAGCTGCTTGTAGAGCTCAGAGAGAATTGTGTAAAGGGACAGATCTAGAAAAGGTTGCGAAAAAATTTCCGCTGCTCTGAAAGTTCCCAAGAGCATAGTGGCCTCAATAATTCTGGAATAATGAAAGATGTTTGAAACAACCAGGACTCTTCATAGAGCTGGCCACCCCACCAAACTAAGTAATTGAGGGAGAGGTGAACGAGAGCTCCAAAGATCCAGTGTGCAGGAAGGTGTCAACTTCCAAAAAGGTCGGCCATCACTGCAGCTCTCCACCAACCTGAGCTTTATGGAGCCGGAAGGAGGCCTTTTCTCAGTAAAAGACATGTGAAAGCGCACATGGAGTTTGAAATAAAGCCCCTAAAGGACCCTCAGACTGTGAGAAACAAGATACTCTGATCTGATTAAACCAAGTTTGAACTTTTTGGCCTCAATTCCAAGCATCATATCTGAAGGAAACCACACACTGTTCATCACCTGTCCAAAACCATCCCTACAGTGAAGCATGGTGGCAGCAGCGTTATACTGTGTTGGTGTTTTTCAGTGGCTGGGACAGGGAGGCTGGTCAGGGTTGAGGGAAAGCTGTATGGAGCAAAGTGCAGAGATATTCTTAATAAAAATCCGATCCAGAGTGCTCTGGACCTCCTCATTGGGCTGAAGGTTCACCTTCTAACAAGACAATGACCTCCTTGCTGACAGAGTGATTTTCTGTTTTTGCATTTTCATTTTTTACTCCCTGCCTTCTTGGAGCTATAGCTTTTTTTTATTTTTCAGTTCACATAGCCATATGAAGAATTTTTAATTAGTGGGACAAGTTATACTTTCTAATGGCACCATTTAATATTGCATAGGATGTAATGGGAAACTGGAAAAAATGCTATTGGCGGCACCTTTACACTGGCAGATTATCACTAATGAGTGTCCGTACAAATACTTGTTAGCAATAATCTGCCAGAACATCGGGCAGTGTAAAGGGGCCTTTAATGAGCCTCTATCCAGTGGATTGTGTGTGTAACCCATGTGGCTGCTATAAATCTTATCTCTAAATCCTGTTAACAACATCTCAGGCAAGATGGCTATACCCATGATCATGTACAGAAAATCGAATGAAAAAAATCTACAATCAGAAAAAAAAACAGATTAAAATAAATATCTGGGTTTCATCGGCAGAAAAAAACTATAGGTGGCACATTCCTTTTAAAGAGTTATCATAATGACTTCAATGAGACAACCTCTGCTGCAAAGTTGACAGTGGAGAAACAGCTAGACCTAAAGGTTGATCGGTGGCGGTGCGGGGTGGTGAACCTCTTGCCAATCAACAAGTGATGGTCTATCCTGAGAAGAGGCCATCACCTACTAAAAGCTGCACTACCTCTTTAAAGGGCTGTCAGAAGTAAAGTCAAGAGTTAAATTATACAGGTACTATATGTGTCTCTTTCTCTTATTACTCAGTAGAATATGGCACTAATAAATACGTACATACATCAAAGCACTGTTTTGCCCATGGCTGGACTTATTCAATGATATATGATAATGCAAACCTTTTGCATTACCTTAGGACAGAGCAGTCATTTCCATTTCAAGGATATTGACAAAGGGCACTCAAGGCCAATGACGTATGTGACTGTGGCTAGAAAGAACTTACTGAACTACAACTCCTAGTATGCTCTGGTATATGGTACATGGATAATTTAGGAGTTGTAGGTCAACAATGGTAAGGACAGGTGGTGTGACCTGTGATGAGGTACTGACTGCTTTCCATACCGTACCGCGGGACTTCCTGGTCTTTGTGCTTCATATTGAGCTATTGGACCTCATCCAGTATTTCCACCTGGGTTCTAGCAAAAGCAGCATTCACGTTGGAAAGCACAGGCTGCAGAAAGTTTTGTTGTTTTCTCCCTGCCTTCTCCATGGTGATCTTGGGTGTTGACTGAAAATTTATGCTGCTGTATTAAAACCAGATTCCCCCGAGAAATAAAAAAGAACTGGCCCGCACGTTTGTTTACTAATGGTATAGCTGTCTGCGAATTGTGATGAATTGGTAGCTGATATTAACCAGGAAGATAAAGGCAACAATGGCCCATTACTATTTATTATTACTTAGCCCTCCGATGGTTGCTTTTACTTTGTAGCTGACATTGCGCATATGGCTTTTTCAGCATTAGTTAGCTAAACCGTTCCTCAAGGCCTAGAAATCAGGGGTTTACATTTTCTACATCCGCTCTGTTAATCATGTGTTATTCATAAAATCTATTTAGCAGTGAGTGTCATAACTTCCCATTTCAACGTTATTATGTCTGAAGTCTCACAAGAAAGACTTTGTACCAAGTTATGTCCTATTGATGGATGATCCCAGAACTGAATTTAGAATTTTTGCTGTTTTAGGGCATCGTAATTCATCATAATTTAGTTATTGTATACAGTACACTATGGGGTATGAAGTTGCTAGAAGCTTAAAGGGTTATTCTCATTTTAGACAATGGGGGCATATCGCTAGGATATGCCCCCATTGTCTTATAGGTGCGGGTCCCACCGCTGGGACCCGCACCTATATCGAGAACGGAGCCCCCGAAGTGAATGAGGGCGCACTGCGCATGCGCAGCCGCCCTCCATTCATTTCTATGGGGCCGCCGAAAATAGCCGAGCGCTGGCTCGGCTACTTCCGTCGGCTCCATAGAAATGAATGGGAGCCGACCGCGCATGCACGGCCCGGCTCCCATTCATTCCTATGAGCGGCGCGGGGAGCTGCGCCTGGTGGTGGCCGGACCCCCGGAAACCTGGGGTCCTCCAGGCGCAGCGCTCCCCGCTCCGTTCTGGCTATAGGTGTGGGTCCCAGCGGTGGGACCCGCACCTATAAGACAATGGGGGCATATCCTAGCGATATGCCCCCATTGTCTAAGATGAGAATACCCCTTTAAAGGGAGCGTTTAGCATGACATGACTGCCTTTTTTCTTGACGTAGAGCTACACCTGCCCATTTGTTGTTCTTTTCAATTTATTGAGGACTGTCTTTGGGTGGAAGCAGCCATGTGTTTCTAAACTAGGACAGTCCCTTTACGGTCAAACTAGTAGGCATTATTGCATCCAATAAATTCCCCCACAAAGTGCTGATTAGGAGAGAAAGGGGAGGAAAAACCTTTATAGCTCTCTATGTATATTCATTAGTTTGCCATAGTAGTACCTTGGTAGTGTCCAGTAGTATGCTCTTTGTCATCATACAGTACATGTGTTAATTACTAGATAGCAACTTCAAGGTGCCAAGTATTGGGTTCAGCTGTACCCACTAGTTTAGAAATATTAAAAGGGTTTTCTGGAATCAGCAAAAAAACAAAATAAATAAATAAAAAATGGCCAAGGAGAAGAAATGTGGTAAAATAATAAAAGAACCATTATGTATCACTTACATCCCCTGCTGTTCCATGCCCATGTGACTACTGCAGTGAATCATTTGTGCTTTGTCCGGGTTTGAGGTGACCCCAGCTGGGTTCCCCGGACACTGTTGAGATGTCACCATGTGTTGCTGCTCTCCGGAAGGGATGGTAAGGTGTGTTGCGCCCCAATTGAAAATAAGTCCAGAGAGTCAGGGTCTACAGTAAACCAGTGTGCTTCTTTACTGGAGGAACTCAAGTGCAAAAGAATACAGGCAAGGCACTGAGCTGGCTTCTCCAGTCTCCGCCTTGGCAGAATAAGGGTTAAGGCTGAGGAAAGGCCTGAGCTATCTGTCCCTCTCTCTCTCTCTCTCTCTCAGAATTCTAGTACACTAGACAAAGACTGGTGGCCCAGGGTCTTTGGCTCAGTCGTCCAGGTGGCTTCCTGGTCAATGACTGGTAACCCAGAGTCTGTGGCTCAGCATCCCCATCTCAACGTCTTACTTCTGATCAGTCATGCAGTCTGGCAAAGACTCTTCTGCTAAGCACTGGTCCTTATCTACAAACAACTAAGGGCTCTAACTGTTCTGCTTATATAGAGTTCTAGCATTCTAGTGGGACAGGTCGAGTGGAAAAGCACCCCCTAAACAGAAAGATTGTTACAATTTCTGTCTATCCTAGACTTGTATAGAGCTTCAATGTAAGTTGGTTCCACCCCTTGCCTGAGCTTTAGGTTCCTAGTTTGCTAGTTTAATTAGTGAAGGTGTGCTATTCTGATTGTGTGCCCATGTACCGAACCTCTGCTTGTTAACCAACTCTGTTACTCCACTGCCTGCCCTGTCTCCCATTCAGATCTTTTGCTGTCTGACTTGAGTTTGAATTATTTTTACTTAGGGGCAAAAATGCGGATCCGAAAAAACATTAATGCCAGCCAGTGTGTGTTCTGCAATTTGCGGAACACACATGGCCGGCACCCCATACAAAATGCCTATTCTTGTCCGCAATTGGACTGCTGGAGTCCGTAGCATCCAGGATAGCTGACATGATCACTGCCATGCGCTCTGGCGGGGATCTAGCCTGTCTCCGACATTAGTGTTGAGATTCGGGTGGAGAAATACCCCAGCAAGCAGCATTTTTTTCTCCAGCTGAATCCCAGCACTAATACTGGAAACAGGCCAGTTCCTCGGCCCCCCATTCCAGTGAATGGGCTTCGGCTGGGAAAGACAGTATCTGGCTATGCTGGATATGATGAACTCCAGCAGGCTTTTCCTCAACGGAACAGCCTGCTGGAACAGTTTAGCGCTAGTGTGAAACTAGCCTTCGTTGGTACATGTTCTACACCCACTGCAAGAGTACCACATGCTGGAGGGCGTACTTAAAAAGGTATCAAATCCTGGAAAACCCCCTTAATGTATTGATGCCCAGAAGAACATCTTAAAATATATCATTTATATAAAAGACCATTTAAAAGTACGGTAATTATTTAAAAATACAATTAAAAAAAACGGTCAAGCAGTCAGCCGATGTACCTCAAACCCATAACAGTTATAGCAATCAATCTGATGTGTCGTCTAGGAGCTGTTTTCTTTCTCGGCTGCCCATAAGAATGCTCTTCAGCCCGTGCCTTAATATTTTATGTGAGTTTTGATTTGTTTCTTTATGCGCTAAGTAAGCCGACCCACCCAGACACATCTCTAATTTATTACAACAAAGACTTGAATTTCTCCTGACATCATACTTTGCTGTGGATACGTAAATAAGACTGCCAAACAATAAACAGCATTGCCTGGCTCTACTCCACAGCATTTGGCCAATCAGTCTTTGGAAAATATGATAGATCAATGATAGGCTTAAAAAGAAATATTATCGAGCCATATCTTCATTCATTCTTCTTAAATAACAGCCAGAAATTCTATCTTAACACATATCTAGGAGACGTGACAGCTTCTCTATCCCTCTTCTGATATGTAACATGAGATGCGTGTTTAGAAAAAAAATATGTTTTATTTCTTTGTATTAATAATTCAAAGCCTGAAAGTGCAGAACACACAGACCTATATTCAACGGCTGCCTCAAAGTCTTTTTTAACCCTTCCTTTCTGTGCGTTGACATGTCCGAGGCATCACAAATGATATAACTTGGCTCGCTCACCTGCCCCAATTTGAATTGGAACAGAGCAGTGCAGAACAGTGTTAATATCACATTCTATGAGTATTATTCACATGTGGCAGAACATTTTCAGTCCATGCATCTGAGGCTAAGGGCTTGTTCACATCAGTGCTAAACATTTTTATTGTTCTTCTCCATTATGGTTGCAGAACAACAAAAATCACATAATTGAAACTAATGGAGCCAAACAAACGCATTTGACTAAAATGGGGTCTGTTCTGTTTTCCGTTTGGGTGTCTGCTTTTTTTTCAGTAGAAAAAAGTCCTGCATTTTTTGTCCACTCCTCTTGGAATCTGGTATTAAAACCCTGAACAGTGCCTCCAACGCAGATGTGAACAAGCCCTAATTTCACATCAGCATTCTGGGGGTCATTGATCAAACTGGTGTAAAGTAGAATTGGCTTAGTTGCCAATAGCAACCAATCAGATTCAACCTTTCATTTTGGACAGCTCCTTTAGAAAATGAAAGAAGAAATCTGATTGGTTGCTATGGGCAACTAAGCCAGTTCTACTTTACACCAGTCTGATAAATGACCCCATGTGTCTTTCATATTTCTGTTACATAGAGGAACAGAAAAAAAAATCATCCATTTCATCTGAGCCTGAGTTTATGTCAGTTTCGTCAGGTTTCGGATATTTTTGACAGGAGAAAAAGTACAGCAAGCAGGACTTTTTCTCCAATCAAAAATAACTGAATCCTGAAGGGACTAATGTAAACTGATCCAAAGTATGCAGAACCCACACTCAAAATAACCCATTCAAACAAATGGGGATTGAAACATATCTGGTTTATCAGTTTTTCTTTCCTTTGATGGGACAAAAATACAAAAACACACAAGGCTGATGTGAACTTAGCCTTAACCCTTTCTACCCCAGAGGTTTTTTCGGTTCTGCATTTTCGTTTTGCGCTCCCTGCCTTCAAACAGCCATAACTGTTTTATTTTTCTGTTCACATAGCTGTATGAGGGCTTCTTTTTTGCGGGACAAGTTGTACTTTCCAACGCCACCATTTAATATTGCATATGGTGTATTGGGAAGCGGGAAAAAAATTCCAAATGGGGTGAAATTGCAAGAAAACCGCTATTCCGCTACAGTTCTACGGGTTTCTTATTTACAGCGTTCGATGTGCATTAAAACTGACCAGTTACTTTCATTCTACTGGTCAGTACGAATCCGGCAATACCTAATATGTATAGTTTTTCCTGCGTTTAGATGGTGATAAAATAATTAGAAAGTTGCCCTTTTTTTTTTTTTTTTTCCTTGTCATATCTTGACCCCTATAACTTTTTGGTATTTATGTGTACAGAGCTATATGGGGGGTCATTTTTTGCGGGGCGGTCTGAAGTTTTTATTGATACCATTCTGGGGTGTGTATGACTTTTTGATCACTTTTTATTTAATTTTTTTTAGAAAAAAAAAGCGACAAAAAACGGCAAATCGCCATTTGGACGCTTTTTTCCGCCACACAATTCGCCGTATTGGAATTTTTTTTTTTATATTTTAAAAGTACGGGCGTTTTCGGTCATGGTGATACCCATGATGTCTATATTTATTGTTATTTAGGTATTTATTTTTTACTTATACGGAAAGGGGGGTGATTTGAACTTTTATATCTTTTTTATTTTTTATATATTTTTTAACATTTTTTTAAATTTTTTTGTGATTATTTTAAAGCTCAAATATGAGCTCATATATTGTGTTTTGTTTTTTTTTCTTTATGAGCAATCATGGATTTACTAGATGTAGTTAAATCCATGAATTGCTCATTTCTTATCCTGGCCTGCCATCTAGTGGCCAGAATAAGAATTGCAGTTTGAAAACTGTAATCCTCACCAGCGAGGATTACAGTTTTCATATGGTGTACAGACTCCCCGATTGGCCAATCGGGGCGTCTGTACACCACCTGGAAGCGTAGGCTTCCGGGTTCAGACGCATCCTGATGCCGTGATCATGTGTGATCACGGCATCAGAAGGCCCAGGAAGTCGCCGCAGACGGAGGTAAGAAGCGGCAAGTCTCTGCTGTTAGAAACAGCAGAGATTTGCCGGCCATGACGCCCGGCGCACCCGCGAGCGGGCGTCATGTCCCCGCACCGCCCGAGCGCCGTACATGTACGGCGCCGGTCGGGAAGGGGTTAAAGGGGTTGTCTCACTTCACCAAATGGCATTTATCATGTAGACCAGGAATCAGCAACCTTTCGGCACTCCAGCTGCTCTGAAACTACAATTCCCAGCATGCAACATGCTCGGCTGTTCTTCTAACTCCTATAGAAGTGAATTAGGCATTATGGGAGTTTTAATGTCAGCACAGTTGGAGTGACGAAGGTTGCTGATCCCGGATGTAGACATTAGTAAGTGCCTTGTATTAATCTTTTCTACATGATAAACGCCATTTGCTGAAGTGAGACAACCCCTTTAATGGAATAGCTTGGACAGTAGGTACATTCATTTCTGCAAGACCCATTCATATGTGTGGCAATATATAGAGAGACAGCACTCCGGTTTGTAAATGCAGGTGTATATATTTATTTTCAGCCGAGCATATGGTAGCAACGTTTCGGGCCAATAGTTTGCCCTTCCTCAGGCTAAAAGTAGCGCTGGTGCGGCGTGTCGGCTGTGTGGTGTCACCCACGTGTTTGGTGAGACGCTGGACTGTCTCACCAAACACGTGGGTGACACCACACAGCCGACACGCCGCACCAGCGCTACTTTTAGCCTGAGGAAGGGCAAACTATTGGCCCGAAACGTTGCTACCATATGCTCGGCTGAAAATAAATATATACACCTGCATTTACAAACCGGAGTGCTGTCTCTCTATATATTGTGATGTTTATGTGGCCCTGGTGGAGATTGGACCACTACTAGACGAGCACCCACCACTGCCGTTGAAACGGAAGAGTGCCGTGACCCTCTTTTGATACATTCATATGTGTGGAACAGTTGCTAAAATATTTTGCAACAAATCTGCTGTGGGACCATTCACAATCAGTAGAAGCTTAGTTGTAATTTAATAAACACTTTATAAAATATGGACTTGGTGTTTATGAAGGGGGGAATCCAGAGGATAACTTGAAGCTTCTGGGCCCCAGTGGAAAATCTATGCCGGGGCCCCCACATATGATTTTCCCTGTATAACATCTGTTGTTTTTCAGTGTTGCAGAGCAGGGTTTGGGCCTCTCAGGTGCATCTGTGGTCAGGGGCGTAGCTAACGGCTCATGGGCCCTGGTGCAAGAGTTCAGCTTGGACCTCCCTTCCCTTAGTACTTTGTGGTCACGGGCAGAGAAGCACATAGCCTTCATGCTGCCTGAGGCAAAAATTGAAACGGCAAACCCCCCATGCCAAATTCTTGACCTAACCCCTTCCCTCCAGCCATAGATCTAACTTGATCAGCATGCACTTTCTATAATACTGGTGTCTTTTTATGCAGCACTAGGGTCATTGGGGCCCCCTCAGGCTCCTGGGCCCGGTAGCGACTGCTACCTATGCACCCCCTATGGCTATGCCCCTGTCTGTGGTCTTCACAAACCTTATATCTCTACCCTATTGGGATTCTAATAGGGATTCTAATTGGGATTCTAATTTAACAGGGTCTGCCCTGATTGTTAACTGATTGTGAATCCCACAAAGATGGCAATTATTTTACTACTTTAACGGGTTTTCCGGTTTTAAGAGGAAACAAGACAACTCGGGAATAACCCCTCTTAGTCCTCTACTCATTGAGAACACATAAATGCTGACTGAACTGAGCATGCATGTGTGTGGGGGGTTTGGGAGGAATAGCGTCTGCTATTGAAGGGGTATGGCCACCTTAAGATAATTGGTAAATTGTCTATAAGATCTCATAGACTGATACGGTAGTTGACTCTTCTGTACCTAAAGTAGGAATGTCCACTGGAGTATAATGGCTTTTTCGCTGCAGGAGCATTTACTGTGACAGTATCCCTATAAAAAATTTTAAAAAATTCTGCTACTACTGATCTTGTTTATTGGGATTAGGGCAGCAAAACCATATTTGCTTTGCAGCACTTTAACTCATTATTAAACCTTGTAATGTATTCCTTATCTCTTATGCATATACAGTATATCTTTATATAGTGCAGTATGGTAAGGAGATTGTAACGCTTATGCTGGTCCTTCTACTGTGGGCTTCATCACAATCTGCTTTTAAAAATGCAAAAACTTGCTAAGTATGGTTTTGATGTATAGGAGGAAGTTTGAGTACCCATTGAAAATCCATATGTACACGTGGAGATCATAATATATGTACCATGTGCAGTCATTGCCCTATTCCAGTGATGGCTAACCTCCGGCACTCCAGCTATGGCAAAACTATGACTTTCAAGATGCCCACTTGCTTGCAGCATGCTGGGAGTCATAGTTTCACCACAGCTGGAGTGCCGGAGGTTAGGCATCACTGCCCTTGTCAGATCAAAGTTGTGTTGCAAGTAACTATGCAGTCCGTGTCTTCTCAGATTATAGCATCATGAGCTAAAGTATGTAATCAGATTATAACTATTCTGATAAATGTCTTGGGAGACATGACTTCTACACATTTTGTGGCTTATACAAATGGCAGTAGGGCCCATAGCAAAAATCAAATGGGGCCCCTCATCATGGAAAGAAAGGCCTGGTGGCTGTCACCTCTGATTCCCTTCACCGCACTGCCATGACCCTTGGGCCAATTCCTCCCTTATTTGTTAACAGTTCAGTTTCTCTGGAAGGTTGTCCTGCTCATGTTCTTACCACATAAAGAACAACCAAGACTGGATGGGCCTCATCCAGCAATTGTTGCCTACAGAACATACACCTTCCTTTAGGAGGCCATCCATCATTGTCTTAAAGACAAACAATTCGCTTTATCTACTGGACTTCAGGTAGAATGCATGAGCATGGTAGAAACTAGAGTGATGTTCCTACAGCCAATGCCCACAATGATATCACAAGTAGCGAGAGACTGCTGCTGTACTTGCATTTCAACTTGGATTTCCCCCGGACTTTGAAATTTGGCTTGAATTTCAGAAATGCATCTGACACTGGTTTCTTGGCCAAACGTACAGATTTACCCTTCATCACCTCTACTTTACCCCATTCTGCAAGTGATCTAATCAAACATATACGTGCCTTGGCATCCCTTCTGGCAGCTTTGAAAATCTCTTCTGCAGACTAAGTAATGTTTTTTTATTGACCTACGCTTGCAAGTGTAGTCAAAATAAGCAATTCAGATGGGCTTTAAAACCCACGGATTATTGTGAGTTGGGCACAAGTTGTAAAAGAGTCGGATATTTCAAGATGAGTTTTCCTCTCGAAAAAACGGAGACATGAATCACCAGTCACAAATCACATTGTTCTCCTGCAGAAAATAATCCACATGCCTGTCTGTTTTATTAGTTAAAGATCCATTCTTCCAGTGTGTAAGAAAGATCACAAGGTATTCTTTTCTCATGTTACTCAAATAGTTGGAGAGGTTCTAATTGTCGAGGAAATATTATCCCGGGATTCAAAGGATTCATTCTCATGACTAGGTGGTCGTTTCGTAGAATGGTTAGAAATACCATAACGAGTATTGCCTTCCTCTGATGTGTAGAATGCACTCCACCCTCATTAAAGGGAATTTGTCATCAGAAAATCACGTATTGTCTAAATAAGGTTTTTATGCTAAATATGTTTTTGAATATTTTTATTTAATCTTCCATGTTATCTATATTTAAAAAATTCTGAAATCTTGCAGATTTTACCCTGGCCCCTGAGTCTCATGTGAGGCTGACACGTCCTGTTCTATTGAGATCACGTCTTAGTAATCGTCTCAATATAGAACCTCTATTATAAAGCTGGAGGCAACACAAGATCCACCATTCACAATAGATGATGGTCACAGCTAACCTCTTCCCCCTCCCTGCACAGTGACTTCTGCACATTTTCAGTTAACTATTGCATGGGAAACAGAAACAAAGGGCTTGGCATATTCATTTATAATATACTTTTAAAAAGGTATAATGCCCTTTATTGTGGACAACCCGTTGGATGCCCTGGTATCTCCAAGCTGAAGACAATGCTATAATAGGAATAAATGTGCCAACTCTATCGACATATCTATTTACGTAAATAGTTGTATCACCCATGAAATCATTATTAAAGGGGTTGTCCGGGTTCAGAGAAGAACCCGGACATACCTGCAATTTCACCCAGGCAGCCTGCCTGAAGAGGACATCGGAGCATCTCATGCTCCGATGCCCCCCCCTTGCCCTGCGCTAGATCGCGCAGGGCAAGGTCTCTTGTTTTGTAAATACTCGCTGCCGGGCGGGTACTTCCGCCCAGCAGTGAGTTCGGTGACGTCACCGGCCTTAATGGGCCGGCTTTAGCGCTGCCCTAGCCGTTTTACTGGCTAGGGCAGCGCTGAAGCCTGTCCATCAGCGCCGATGACGTCACCGACTCACTGCCGGGCGGAAGCCTCTGCCCGGCAGGGACCGGTACGTCACCGGAACCCGGCGAAATTCCTTTGCCCTGCGCTAATTAGGATGCTCCGATGCCCTCTTCAGGCGGGCTGCCTGGGTGAAATTGCAGGTATGTCCGGGTTCTTCTCTGAACCCGGACAACCCCTTTAACTTAGAACTCTGTGTTATACTGTTCCTCTATTATTCCTAGTTACAATCTGGTGTAAGTCCTTACACTGCCTGACAATGATCATGAGTGCTGATCCATAGAAGTGCTGATCCATAGAAATCCATAGCGGAATTCTTAGATTACCCCGAACCTTGTACGTCGAACTTGAAAACACAAGTTCGCTCATCCCTAGTGCTGACAATGTCAGACATGTGTAGGGACACAACCAATTGAAAAGAAGAATGATAATGCCCAATTGTCAGTTTATTCATACATTTTCTTAGGAGGAATGATGCAGCATTCACACAGCCAGTGTTTGGTCAGTGTTTGATCAGTGATTTCCATCAGTGATTGTGAGCTAAAACCAGGAGTGGAGGCTACACAAACATAAGGTATAATGGAAAGGTTTTTACCTGTTCTGTGTATTAGACTCGCACTTGGTTTTGGGTCAGTATCACTGATGAATCATTGTGTGAAAGCAGCCTTAGGGCTCATGCACACGACCGTATGTATTTTGCAGTCCACAAAACACAGATCCACAAAAAATACGGATGACATCTGTGTGACATTCGTATTGTAACTGGGGTTTTTTTGTGGATCCATTGTAACAATACAATGCTTATACATGTCCGCAAAACGGACAAGAATAGGACATTTTCTATCTATTTTGCCGAACGGCCATGCGGACATACAAAAATTAAATGCACATGTCATTTCCGTGTTTTTTTGCAGACCCATTGAAGTGAATGGTTCTGCATACGGGCCGCAAAAAAACCCAGAATGGACACAGAAAACAAATACGTTTGTGTGCATGAGCCCTTAAAGAGGAATGACCCAATCCAGAGTTCTAAGGCCTGATTCACACAGTCAGTGTTTGGCCAGTGTTTGATCAGTGATTTCCATCAGTGATTGTGAGCGAAAACCAGCTGCGTGTCAAGGACACAGAGCAGATGCAAATCTTTCTTCTGCAACCACTCAGCACTTCCATGTAGAGAGAAGCAGCTGACTTAAAAGAGCCAGGGCTTTGTGACTTTCAAAATAAATACATGGTGAGAGATGGATCCGGAACAGTGGTGGTGGACCTTACTACCGATATAAGGTGTGATAACGGAGGTGTGAGTTTGTATAATTGTTCCGAGACTGACTGTGATATGATTCGGATACCCTGTCCTTGGCACCAAGTGGGCTATCTCTGCCGCTGGCTCTGATCGTTACTCCTTTAATGCAATTCCCAGACAGTATAAGTGTCATTAATTAAGTTGTGATAGATTGACTTAGGCCTTGTTCACATTTCCGTGTCCGTTGCAGATCCGTGAACAAATCAGTCCGTGTGACATCCCTGAAGATGTCCATGAAGCATCCGTGTTTGGTCTATGTCCCGTTTTATAGACCTCCGTGTCCCATCCATACTTCACAAATACTGCTCAGCTGAAAACTAATTTCCAGAGCATCTCCTATCAGTGGTCAGTGAAAAACGGATGCAACACCGATGATATCCGTGTTGTGTCTGTGATTTTCTCGGACCCATAGACTTCAATGAGCGTGTTTGGTCCACATCACAGATCAAAGTAGTGCCTGTCTCCGCGGTCAGTAAAAATACTGGTATGTGCACAGACACATTAAAATAAATCAGTGCGCCTGCTGTCCGTGGAAAATGCAGAAAGCGCACACTTCAGTGAAAAACATAAACGTGAATGACGACTTAAGCCTCATGCACGCGACTATAAGTGTTTTGTGTTCTGCAAGCTGCAGATCCGCAAAACATGGATCAAGCAGCAGCACTATTTTTTAAACTTTTGTAGGAATGTCCTGTAGGAATGTCCTATCCTTGTCCGCAAAACGGACAAGAAAAGGACATGTGCTATTTTTTTGTGGGCCGAAGGAACAGATACGTGGTGTGCTGTCCTCATCTTTTCCAGCCCCAGTGAAATGCATGGTTCCGCATCCGATTGGCAAAAAATGTGGATTGGCTGCAGACTGAAAATAAGGCCTAATACGTAAGACAGTCCTGCTACCTGCCGCCGTCCACTACGCAGGGCACAGTGCCTCCACCTCTTCACCCCTGCGAACCTCTGAATGACAAATGATTTGTACAACTCATCGCTGTCTAGCACTGCCGCATGTCTGTAGCTGTCGCTGGCACTCGAACACTGGCTGTTTATCCAGCCTGTAGTCATAATAAATATGCCATAGCGTACGCAGGACTATTCATACAAATATTTTTCAAATCACTTAAAGTGAGTGGTACGCCGGGCCATCTGTTGCTCTGGTTATGATCCAAACCATGTGTGTTTCCTTTTTTTTTTTTTTTTTTTATTTTTTTTTATTCATATCAAAGTATACATGATTCAGATGCATTTAAAATTTGCTTGTGCTGTTTAGTTTAATATGTTACACATAGCTGGCCGAGCAGCATGTAATTGACACAGTATATATTCCTTCCAAGGTTAAAGGGGTTCTGCAGTTCTATGTAAGCAATGCTTGATTAATAGCTTTACAATATACTTTGATTTTCACCAGCTAATGACTTTTTATATATCTGCTCACTGTCAGTGACTGGAAGCATTCTTCTTTCCCATTTCGATCTGGCCTGGCTTAGCCCATACAGCCTAAGTCTAGATACTTTTCTGTGAGATGAATACAACAGCAGCGCTGCATGTGTGTTCTGTTCACTGAAAGAAGGCAGAGATCTTGAAAATGATTAAGAATTCACATGTTTGCAAGTTTTAAAGTTTTTTTTTTAACAGATAGGCTCATGTAGTTGCTTACCTCATGTACATTTTCCCTGTGCTTTTTTTTTATTTGGACTCTCCTGACCTATCTTCACAGTGTAAACCGAACACTCTGGTTTGTTTCCATCCCATATGTAGAACTTCCTGCTGTTGTATCCAACCAAACCCATGATGCACTTCTTTCTCTGCCACAGCTCTAGTACCGCCCATTACGCTGCCCATGTACTTTACAGCTCCTCCCCCCCTGATAGTTACATAGACACTCTCCTATCATTGTTCTATTATGTCGCCCATGGACATAATATCACAATAGGGATGAGCGAATTGATTCTAATGAATTGATTCTCTCGTTAGCAGGAGCTCTTCACCTGTGAGGGGCTGTTCCTGCGGGTGAAGAAGGGTCCACCTGCTTGTTGATTGACAGGGCCAGACATCTAGCTTGGCCTTGACAATCTGGACCCCACTCCGCTGCCTCGTGTACCCAAGCAGGTGCCGAAGCTCAAAATTGGCTTCAGAAGCAGCAACTGAGCATACACAGCTACACTTCCGTTTTAATAAGAAAGAAGGGACATGGTCATGTGACCACAGCCCAGAACGAAAGATAGGATCAATAAAGGTAAAAGAAGTTCATTACAAAGTTAAAGCTACCTTCATAACTGAGAAAAAGACCTAACAATTTAGCAAAGTACAGATCAGGCAGCATAATCTTCAATATCTTTGATATCGCAGGCTCTGTAGGAGCTAGAGATATGGACCTGCTGATACATTTGGAATTTCTATTCTAGACACCTTGAATTTAAAAAAAACAACAGGTGACATCTCTGGTTGCACTCAGAAAGCAAGACACAGTGACCCACATTTATTAATGTGAGTGCACCTTGACACTGTCGTTGTTTGGTGGGAATCGGCACAACTTGCTTCATTTCTGGTGCAATTTGGTTCATCTAGTTTCAAAGTAATCCATAGCAGTAAAGTGACGTTGCTCAAGACGCAACATTTTGAGACAGAATTGTGCCACAATTCTTATGCAATATCCTTTCACAAAATAAGCCAACCAATAGGTAGTAGCATCTAGTGGGCACCAAACCTACCCGGCATTCAGTATTCGGCCAGTCAAAAACCGCTGCACGCCATGCCGGATCCAGAGAGCTTCGGCAGACTGTTCTCTGTCAAAATAGCCTGAAGGTACTACTAACGGAAGTGTGGAACAAGCCTTAATAATATACCCGCTTCACCTTAACAGTATAACTAATTAACCAGTGACATCACTGGATCATGAGTCACTCAGGTCACCAGTGGCACAGGAAAAAATACATGTGATATTCTTCATTAACATGGCTGACTACAGGATATGCAGAGCATTGAAACCATTCCATTTTGAGCTTCCTGTTAAGTCCTCTCGCTAAGACAAGAGAAGCAAATTGTCATTTGAATGCAACGCTTGGCAGCATTTTTGATCTGAGGATGTAATACACGATGACAAATAGTTTTCCTCTGAATTCCAGGAGTTTGCTGGGCTGGAATCCTCTAGCGTTGATGTAATCACTCAACAATTACTCTCTGTGATGTAATCTCTGAATGGTTAATAAGCCTGTAATCGGTCGCTGCTCATAAAAAGCTGGCGTTCCTCCACTGGTGGAATTCAAATGAGTTTACCATTTGGAATTTGTGAAAACAAACATTGTTGCGAGGAGAAGGAAATACCAGCTATGGACGGGGAGAAATTGCTGTTCTAACTGCATTATCACAGTCGTAAAAGTGAAGAACTTCATTTCTTCCACAGGCCAAAGGGTTTTGTAACGAAGAGAGAAAGTCGGAGACTTAGAATGATGATTCGTGTGCTGCTCCGGCACTCTGGTCTTGTAAGAGCCAAGGAAATTTAGACAGCAGTGTTTATATGACATCAGGATGTCTCATCACAACAATCTCAGTCTGAGCCAGAAATACTGGACCATTAACAAAAAAATCATTAGTGGAATGGTTAAGCGGAACACCGGGGCATGATAAGCCGAGTAGTCATTCCTGATCATTGCCCCATGTCAACATGCCCAGGAATCCAACTACGTTTGTTTGTCACTGATTGTCACATCTTTTATGCAGAAGAAAGAATTATCATTTGCTAGTAGCACATCTTGTAAATAGGATGTGCAGCTGACACTAGTGTGAACTGTGTGTGAGGAGGGGGTAGTACAAATGAGCACACAAAGGATCCTTTGTGCAAACTGCTCACGATAATGGCAACATGGACTTCTAACTCCCTATATCACCCATTGGCACTAATTATGGTTAGTTAATCTGACCAAGTAAAAGGACTTGAACTCTATTAGTGGACAGCTCCACTGTGTAAGCAGTCTGTATACACTGTAGGCGGTCCTCTGAAGACCTACATATTGTATATAGACTGCAAACATATAACCTGGAGCAGAAGACCTATGGAAACTGTCCAAAAGAGGCTCAAAGGGGTTTTCCAATTACTACATATTGATGACCTATCCTCCAGGTAGGCCATCAATATCAGATTGGTGAGAGGGTACTAAATCCAGATTCTGTAAAACTGCTTTAATTGCCCCTTGACGGTAAAACTGGCAAAATGGAAAAATGATACAGTAGTTACCACAGTCTGTCTGTCATGGACTTGGGCTAGTTTCACATTAGCGCATTGGCGGAAGCTTGAAAGTCTCACACAGAGGTTTTCTTCTGGCCAATTCTTGGCATGTTTGCCGGGTTGCGGACGGATCTCCGCTGGTCCCCATTATACTTACTGGGACCAGATGGAGACTTTCAACAGCCTGCCGGATCCCTAGTGCTAATGTGAAGCTAGCCTAACAAATAATGGATCATCAGAAGAAGAAACCAGAAATAGATTTAATTTATTTCGACCTTGCAGGGCAAATATTGTATTTAATTAGCCAGAGACAGAAATACACTTTTGCTGCCATCTTCCCTCCATTTTCTTATCTCATCTGACATGGATAAAAAGTACATCCTCTCACATATAACATGCATGCTCCAGGACGTGCCCCTTTACCATTCTAAATCTAGACAGATTAAAACTAGACCAGGAAGAAGATACACCAATTTTATCACAGTGCCTCATGCTGTGTGGTGCTAAACTCTTGGGTGTCTTCCAGAATGTTGGTGCAACTTTTTGAGCCATGCCCCCCCCACCCCTTTTAATAAGAAACACCCATTTTTCTAGATCTTTTTAAAAAATCTATAACAAAGAATGGACACCAATATATTATTATAATATTTTAGAATGGCTGCAAACCTCCTATCCTAGAATGTGAGCATGACTGGTTTCCTCCACTTGCAGAGATGCCTGGGGTGAGGCCTCACCACATACTACTCTCTGGCACTTGCATATACTATACATTGGTGAGTTTAACTCATTCCTGGAGAACCCCTTTAAAGTGGTTTTCCAGGAGTTCAATATTCATGGCCTAACCACAGGATAAGTCATCAATATCGGATCGATCGGGGTTTGAATAGCAGCACTCTCGCCAATCAGCTGTTTAAATAAGCAGCTCAGTCCCTTTCAAGTGAATTGGCCTGGGCTGCAATACCAAGCACAGCCACTATCCAGTGTATGGGGCTATACTTGGTATGCTGTGAGGAGGTTGCACTCCTTGAAAATCCCTTTAGTTTTGCCCTCTTCTTCATGAAGAACGAGAGCACTGTTTAGTTAGATGTTGAAAAAAAACACCTGTTCATCTCCCTATTGCACCCATTGAATTGAGCTATGATCTCACCTCTGACCATGGCCTTCTCTCTATCCGTCAGTTTGGGGCACCTACACATAGAGAGGGTGTCCTTTCTGTGGCCGTGTCTCATAATGGCCATTCCTGTGAAGGCTGACTTAGGGCACGTGGTGACATTACATAAAGTGACATCACTAGACCTGCTTGGATGGGAGAGATGTAGATTCTTACACATCTGTTTTAGAGTCATTTAAGCATCATCTACTAGTATTTCATGCCATATTCATGTCTACTTAAGAGGCCACCAGTCTTCTTGAATACTGGGCACAGGTGCACCTTATAGTCATAGCTTGAGGTACAAATATAGCAGACCCGAGTTTTACATTTGGCCAGGTTTAGCTAGATATGTAGGCTATTTTGTGCATAGTTTATGAGAAAGATCAAAATCTGAAACTGAATTACAACAATACTTGATGCTTTATTATTTGGACCTTGGGCCCATTAGAAATATTTGGAAGACTAACCCTGTACAAAGCTCCTACGTCATATGTAGGAAACTGTAAATCACACTACACTGGTAAAAATCGTCTTTAAACATGAATAGGATTAGGCACAATTTGGATAATAGACGCTTTTAAAGATTTTGGCCTGTAAAGGTTGAAATCATTGGGATTAGGGGATAAAGAATGATTTTAGTAGAAATCTGCTCATTGGCATTAGTGAGCTAAATGCGTCAAACCAGTGAGAGTTTTTGGCAAATCATTTTCACTTGTCATGAGAAATACAATCAGATAGCTGTCTCTCAGTCTATCAAAGTATTAGCTGCTACAATCCAAACCCTTAAAACTGAGCTTCTATTTCAATATTAGGGAGTGGACATAAGTGCTAAAGGCAATCCCATTTCTGCTCCTCCATTCCTTTCTTTATGATGTATTACAGTATATCTTGTTTAATCCTGCATTCGGATTCACTATCTTTGAAGGAACAATGTGTTCTATTATTCATGCATTTCTTAATGTAAGTTCAAGGGGTCACATTGGTAAAATAAGAGGTATCAGTATTTGAAGCAAGATTTAGCAATGCTCATAATTATATAGCCATGCAGTGCCTCATATACCTTCTTGAGTCTTCACTCTGCTCGGCACATGAAGCTATCTTAACAGGTCCATGCTTTGGGTTTAAAGCGAAATGAAGGACACAGCTTGATGTTTCCTTATGAACAGGATGGTAGATAGTGGTGGACATTTGGATAAATTTCTAGATGTTGCACTGTGGACTTGGTCTCAAGATACCATGGATAATACATTGTATATATGATAAGTGCTGATTTATTTGTAACAGGCCTATGAAAACTGACACTCCATACCCAGAGGAATGGGCAAGACAATCATGTCGACTATATTTGTGGTTTTAAGGGGTTATGCTAAGATTGATGTGAAAAATGAAAATCAGACATCATATAGTACATGACAATCTATTTCTAACAAAGCTAGAACCATCCCCATCCCACACATGGATCCAGAGATCTCCCGAATCATTGCTCTAATTTTTCTGCTAGATTTATTTTAGACTGGCAGCTTAGGGGATGTGTCCTTCCTCAGGGGCATTTTATTTCTCCTGCAGCTCTTTCCCTGTAGCTGCCACAGCTTCTAACAGAAGATATGGCTGGTGACAGTTCAAGATATAAAATTATCATGTGCGACCACCTCAGTGAGGTGGTCAGAGAAATAAGGAATAGAACAAACAGCAGGTGGTGCTATACAGATACATTTTATTGAATAACTCAGTGGCTATACCAAATTTTTAATTACATGCAATTACAAAAGTATTCAGATCCAGGTGCTGGTTTGAAAAATGTAGCATATGTTTTGTCACAACCCCTTTAACAGGATATTTCCACACTTACCTGCCTTTGGGTTTGGTACTATTATTCCTGTTGGGTGATTATTTAACTATATGTGGTGCTGGCATATGCAATACTGATTTTTAAATACGTGGAATAAAAGTCCAGTGTACAGAAAAACGGAAAATTAAATTGGTGGAACATCACCAAGTTATCAACATTTTTGAAACATGTGGAAGTATAGTACAACTTGAGCTATTGGAGCCTGCTGGGTAAACTAATATAAGAGAACAATATTGTACTCTGATGTATAATAAAATGTTACATAATGTAATATAAGATATGCTGCTTTAAATTTTGAGCTTTGGTTAATTTTCTACATTTAGGCTAGGGCTAGACGGCGACAGTTGTCGCGCGACACCCGTCGCAGCCAGGATCCCTGAGAAGCGGGGATCCCATGGAAATGAATGGGGTCGTCGCGGCAGTCGCAAGAAATCCAACCGTGTAGACACTTTTCTCTGGTGCAGGGATATACACTTTTCTCTGGTGCAGGGATAGACACTTTTCTCTGGTGCAGGGATAGACACTTTTCTCTGGTGCAGGGATAGACACTTTTCTCTGGTGCAGGGATAGACACTTTTCTCTGGTGCAGGGATAGACACTTTTCTCTGGTGCAGGGATAGACACTTTTCTCTGGTGCAGGGATAGACACTTTTCTCTGGTGCAGGGATAGACACTTTTCTCTGGTGCAGGGATAGACACTTTTCTCTGGTGCAGGGATAGACACTTTTCTCTGGTGCAGGGATAGACACTTTTCTCTGGTGCAGGGACAGACACTTTTCTCTGGTGCAGGGACAGACACTTTTCTCTGGTGCAGGGATAGACACTTTTCTCTGGTGCAGGGATAGACACTTTTCTCTGGTGCAGGGATAGACACTTCCCTCTGGTGCAGGGACTGACACTTCCCTCTGGTGCAGGGACTGACACTTCCCTCTGGTGCAGGGACTGACACTTCCCTCTGGTGCAGGGACTGACACTTTACTCTGGTGCAGGGACTGACACTTTACTCTGGTGCAGGGACTGACACTTTACTCTGGTGCAGGGACTGACACTTTACTCTGGTGCAGGGACTGACACTTTTCTCTGGTGCAGGGACTGACACTTTTCTCTGGTGCAGGGACAGACACTTTTCTCTGGTGCAGGGACAGACACTTTTCTCGTGCAGGGATAGACACTTTCCTCTGGTGCAGGGACAGACACTTTTCTCTGGTGCAGGGATAGACTCTTCTTTCTGACTCTATACCAACTAGAGCCTGGGCCCCTGTGATAAATCTGGTGCAGGTTTAGACAGCCGGTCTAAGCTCATAACATCTATAGGATTAGTAAATCTGGGCCAAAGTTACAGAACTCATTATTATACTAATTATATATACTAATATTATTATATTAATTCCTAAACTTTATTTACGTAAAACTTGAAAAAACCTTTTGCTCAAAGCTCTATAGTTAAAAGCTGTAGGTCAAGCTGACAAGCTACCTGATATAATCCACTTGTGCTAAACCTGAAAAAGTGCGTTGTGCTGTTCTATATGGTGTAGGTTTCAGGACTGTCCCACTTAATGCACAATCAGGTATTTAACTTAACTTTCATCATTGTTTGCTTGCTTGCTGAGGTCCCTGAAGATGTGGCCTCCAGTCACTCTTGAAAGTTTACTGTTTCCAGCTTTCCCATTCCTTTCTAGCATGACCCATTTTATTCTGTACTCATCTGCATGGTCCGGTTTTCTCATATGTTATCTGTATAGATTGACTTACCCTTAAAGAAGTATAATTCTAGATAGGTCACTGTAGTAAAAATAAAGCCGTCAATGGTATTGCATTGTACTAAACCCCAGAAGACTTAAAGGTAGGACTGGAGGATGACTCCGTTAGCATAACCTAAAGAGGACATGCCGTCTGTCTTGCAATGTCTGTTTTAGTAACTACAAAAATTTTGCATGCAATAAGAATTCTGGGGCATCTTCTCTTATAACTGTATGTTGTGCCATCCCTCTATTATTCCTGCTATAGGTTTATGAATAAAGGTACAACTAGGTGTTACCATATGGAGGTGGGTTCCTGTCCAATCTGATATTGGGAAAAAGTGATTGGATAGTGTGAGACCACAAAGTGGTACTCATAAACATATAGCAGGTATAATAGAGGAACGGCACAACATGAGCTCATAAAAGTAAATGTTCCAGAATTGTCATTTTTGGTGGAATACAAATATTTACTATAATATATAAGATTTAAGAAAACCCATTTGATGGGTGCATCTTCTGGGCACCAGTATTCAGGACGTCAGGAGTCATGTGCTAGATAAAAGACTATTGGAATCAATGAAGGTTGCTTGCATCTGACCTTGTGATGTCATTTCCTGGGAGTGAAAAAAAAACAAAACAACAAAAAACATGTGCAAGTAAACTTGCATGAAAGTCGCATAATAGTTGAACATTGAACATAAGTGCTATTTGTATGGAGGTAGACTAAGATGAAGAGCTGCCAGCCCGTTCAATTCATTTATCCCCTGGCCGCAGTCTGACAGTGACATAGATATGAGGTTGAATTCCTCTTACACTTGCCAATAAAGCCGATGTGCAGCACTGAAGACTTTTCCAGACTGTGCAGACTTCACTGTGTCCTCTCTAGTTGATTCCATTTAACACTTTCCTTTCTGGGTGGATTGCTTAGTTTTTGTAGAGCCAATTCTTCTGCCAAAAAGATTCTGGCATGGTGACATTCAAAAAAATATTCTATGTCAGTATTCCTGCCAGGATAATGCATTCCGTGTTTGGGAATCCTTTTGAATTTTTTTTTTTTAAAACATCATCCAGGGAAACCAGGGAAAACAAAGCCTCAGCTAGGGACTTTTTGGAGCAGAACTCATTCATAATATCTACATATATCATAATAATTATATTATTAATTTTGCATATAGTCTTCCTAGTGAATTTTCCGGGTTTATTCCTTTTGATTTTATCATGTCTTCACTCCAGAAATCTGACTTTACAAAGTTTTATAAATTTTTGCATTCACTTGCACAAAAATCTAGTGACTTTTTGGGTGTGATTAGCTATGTTAAAGAGGTATTTCCATATTGGATATATCGCTAGGACATGCCCCCAGTGTCTGATAGGTTTGGGTCCCACCTCTGTGACCCTCACCTATACTTAGAACAGAGCCTGCAAAGTTCCAGAGTGTGCACAGCTGCCCTCCATTCATTTCTAAGGCAGCACCGAAAATCGCTATGAAATTAATGGGATGCGCAACCGCACAAGCGCAACCACCGCTTCATTCACCTCTATGAAGCTGATGGAAATAGCTCTCGGCTATTTTCGGCGTTCCTATATGAATGAATACACCCTCTGGCACTTTGCAGGCTCCGCTCTAAGTAAAGGTGTGGGTCCCAGGGGTGGGACCCTCACCTATCACACATGTCCCCAATGTCCGAGATGGGAATATCCCTTTATTGAGTTTCACTCCAGATTTATCATTGAAACTTTTTTAAATAATCGCAAGAAAGTCGCAGTCTCACTCCAGTAGAAGGGTGGAGTAGGAAAACTTTCTAGAATGAAGTGTTAAGATAAATTTGTCAAACAACATACAACCTTTGATAAATGTGGCATAAAGTACGCCAACACAGACTCAAGCAAAACTGACTTCACATATTCTCCTCATGATAAATTACCCCCATTATGTTTAATTTCAAAAGGTATTTATTGAATTAAATCTCAATCAAAGGGGATAGGTCAACATTATTTCATCCAATCAGTTCTACCAGTGTCAGCCCTGACAGTGACCCTCCATAGAGCCCAGATTTCTGCAGATCTTGTAGGTGCAACTTTAGTCTGTGAGCTTTCCCTTGAACCTAATATGATGGAGGTCGAGGACTTGTTCTCTAAGGCTTCATTCACACGACCGTATTTTGTTTCCGTGTCCGTTCCGTTTTTTTTGCGGACCGTATGTGGAACCATTCATTTCAATGGGTCCGCAAAAAAAACGGAAGGTACTCCGTTTGCATTCCGTTTCCGTATGTCCGCATTTCCGTTCCGCAAAAAAGATAGAACATGTCCTATTCTTGTCCGTTGTGCTGACAAGGATAGGCATTGTTACAATGGATCCGCAAAAAAAACGGACACGGATGCCATACGGAACGTCATCCGTTTTTTTTGCGGATCCGCAATTTGCCTAAGGGCTTTGACCAATTCACTTGAATAAGAGGTCACAAAACAAGACAGTCACCTTTCAGCATGTACAATAGGTGCCCAACTGTGTCTGGTACGTGGACCATGTTGTTAGATTGCCACAGGCTGTCTGAACATGCTGGGGGTTGTAGTTCTGGAGCGTTACAAGTTAAAGATCACTGATGTATTCTATGAAGGCTGGGCAAGGGCGGGATTCTTAATAAATATTCATAAACAATCATTTTGCTTAAAAATCCAGATGAAATTCAGTAGGGTGAAAATGTAAGGTAGATAAAGATTGTATTTCTCGCACAACATTGGTACAAAATCAGTTTCGGCAGTGTGATAGATATTCCTGTTCTCTTCATTTTTATCTAACTGCTTATGATATTGTTATAATGTTTATTAAATAAAAAAAACGGATAAGACGCTGATGTTTGAGAAGTGAGAAGATTCTTCAGAAGCTCATTATCACCATTTCTCGTTCTAGATATATGAAGAATAAGTGATGAATTTGGAGCAGGACCGGTCCTTTGTGTGCAATGCTCCTGGCTGCTCACAGGTAAGTGCCTGTGATTGTTTATATATATATACACATATATATTTTTTTTTATTATTTTTTTTTTTTTTATTTTGCAAAGGTCATTGTATCGGTAATCAGGGGCAAATTATATTGTTCAAAGAGGTTATGCCACGAAAAATATTACTAATGCTAAACAATGAATGGGGCATGTAAAATGTTTTATTCCAATATACCTGCAACAAAAATATTTTATGTTTTTTATGCTTTTTATGCATGATACGTTTTGTTGTCTGATAGTACTCCCTTCTGTATCTCCTGTGGTTAAAATTCTGGTCCAACTTCTCCTGCATTCAGCAGTAGACTCTCATGCTCAGTAGCTTCCCTCTACTCTTCCTCGTCTCAGTCCCGGGGCAGTGATCTCATAGAGAAGGAGTTGAAGAAGTCCACATAACTTTCATTCATTCCTTCTAAATTCATACAAACATATAGCCAGGGGTGTAGGGCCCCATAATAATAGGCTACATCCAGTTTTCTAGTACATATGCAAAGTTTGACTCCTCAGCTTTCTGACAAATTTACATTTTGTTCTGTAAAATAGAAGAAATTTTAATTGAAAAAAAAGGCAATAAAAAATTAAAGCCCACTTTATCCAACTATGTTGGAAAAATTGGAACTGCTGCTTCACAAATATGGCTCTCAATCTGAATATCATATTTCTCAATGTATTTACATTGGACAACTGCCATAAATACATTAATCTCTCCATACAGCACTTGGTCCGCGACTTCCCTTATACAGCGTATTATAAAACTGTCAGCCTGAAGCCACCACTAAGAGGAGCTCAGTGCAATAGAATTTATAGTGTTACCATTGACTGCAATGGAACATGTAAAAATCTCTTTTCAATGAGCTCCCCCTAGTGGCGGCTGCATGATGCAGTGTTATTATGTCAGGAAAAGATGAAGGTGTTTAGTGGCGGGCTCCCAGTCACTTGGTCTGCTTCCATGGAAGGTATGACACTGTATATAGCTAGACAGTGAAGATGGATATTGTGGGGCCATTCCATACTATACTGCTATTTTATTAGTGGAATTTCTGGGCCTGTGTTTGAGGAGCTATTTTCTGTGAAGGGGAGAAAGACAGGAGAATGGAGCTTCAGCAACTGTAGGAGCGGGGTTAACAAAAGCTGATTGCAGTGCACTCCTGGGAGATGCAGGTGACTGATTGTCACATGTGATGAGCTGCTGTCTACCCACAGAAAGGGACCTGACCAGAGCCGCGGAGGGATATTTAGAAGTTTAAAAGGGAAAAAATTATACTGGAGAGAAGCATTTTTTTTGCATTGTTATAGTTAAAATGACAGTGTTACTCCAGATATTTTTAATAATATTAAATTTGTGGGACAACCCCTTTAACCCTTACATGTACAGCCCTGGCAGGGTCTTTAAATATGGCGCCCGCTCACGAGCGCAATGGGTGCCATAGCAGACAGGACTCTGCTGTTTCAAACAGCAAAGGCCTGTGACTAATGTCTACGACTGACAATAACGCAGATCACAGGCATTTAACCCTTTAGACGCCGTGGTCAAGTCTGACCAAGGCATCTAAATTGGGAAAAACCCAGAAGCATGCGCTTCCCGATTAAGACTGGCTCCCCATACAGCGAGCCATTTTAGTATGCTGAGTCTCTCTGAAGAGACCCAGTGTATTAGAGCTGTAGTTCCTATGTTGGCCTGCAGGTGGCAGGCCAATATAGCATAACAGCAAATTCAGCTTATACTGTAGTTTTGTGAAACTACAGTATATGCTATAAGAAATCTAATTATTAAATATTGTAGTGTCTTAGGGGGGGGCTAAAAAAAGTTTTTTAAAAATGTAAATATAAAAAAAGATATAAAAATTTAAATTACCCCCCTTTCCCTACATCAAAAATACCTAAACAATAAGAAATAAACATCATGGGCACTAGAGATGAGCGAGTAGTGAAATATTCGAAAGTTCGAATTTCGATTCGAATAGACCGCGTTATTCGACTATTCGACCGACTATCGAATCCCATTATAGTCTATGGGAAAAAAATGCTCGCCACTTGGAAATCTCAATTCGACCACTTGGAGGTCACCAAGTCCACCCTGAAACCTCAGAAAATGATGCCAACACTGCTGGAATGCAACTGGGACAGCAGGGGAAGCATGTCTGGGTGCATATAACGCGCCCAAGTCGCACTATTACGCCACTATCACAGCCTCTCAACAATACACTCCAAACACAATATAACTTCTATGTAAAGTGAGACAATACAAGGAAACCTTCTTTCCTCTACATTGCCATGGACCCCAAGCCAAACTGTACAAAAAAGAAGAAAAAATTCTGCACCCCTTAAAATCACGTTGCCTATGACAACCACAGATGGCATAGGCAAGGGGGAAAGCAAATAGACCCCACCCCTAATTGTCATTGTGTGTGTGTGTGAGATGTGGTCAGACATGTCTTCTTTAAAATGTAAAAACAACTCAAACACATGCAGAAGCCTTAAAATGCCCAAATTGTTGGCGCTTGAGATGTCAGTGACCCGACCTGGCCCAGTGTCATGTCTAGCAGGTAAAGCAGTGGGGATGTTGAGGGATGCGTAGGACCGCAAAAGGCAGGAAGAGGCCGTGGGGTGGCCAGAGGCTTATGGAGAAGGCAGGCTAGAGCCCGCAGGGCCGCATCTCTTCCCTATAACAGGCCCCCACACAAAGCTCTCCCATCGAGGGCTCTTAGGTCCTTGTTGTGAAGATATTTTAATGAGTGTGCAAAGTTAGCTTGAGGTGAGACCTTGAAAAAATTATATGGAGGCCCTTGAGGTGAGCCCTCGAAAAAATTATGTGGAGGCCCAAGAGGTGAGACCTCTTAAAAATTGTGTGGAGGCCCAAGAGCTGAGACCTCTTAAAAATTGTATTAAGGCCCAAGAGCTGAGACCTCTTAAAAATTGTGTGGAGGCCCAAGAGCTGAGACCTCTTAAAAATTGTGTGGAGGCCCAAGAGCTGAGACCTCTTAAAAATTGTGTGGAGGCCCAAGAGCTGAGACCTCTTAAAAATTGTGTGGAGGCCCAAGAGCTGAGACCTCTTAAAAATTGTGTGGAGTCCCAAGAGCCGAGACCTCTTAAAAATTGTATTAAGGCCCAAGAGCTGAGACCTCTTAAAAATTGTTTTAAGGCCCAAGAGCTGAGACCTCTTAAAAATTGTGTGGAGGCCCAAGAGCTGAGACCTCTTAAAAATTGTATTAAGGCCCAAGAGCTGAGACCTCTTAAAAATTGTTTTAAGGCCCAAGAGCTGAGACCTCTTAAAAATTGTGTGGAGGCCCAAGAGCTGAGACCTCTTAAAAACTGTGTGGAGGCCCAAGAGCTGAGACCTCTTAAAAATTGTGTGGAGGCCCAAGAGCTGAGACCTCTTAAAAACTGTGTGGAGGCCCAAGAGCTGAGACCTCTTAAAAATTGTATTAAGGCCCAAGAGCTGAGACCTCTTAAAAATTGTGTGGATGCCCAAGAGCTGAGACCTCTTAAAAATTGTATTAAGGCCCAAGAGCTGAGACCTCTTAAAAATTGTATTAAGGCCCAAGAGCTGAGCCATAATAATTTTTTCTTTTTTTTTTTAATGGAGCAATTCTACGGTGGTTAAGGAGGAGGAGGAGGAGGAAATGGCACTTCATACAGATGGCACTTCACTTTTGGCTGCTTTCCACTGTTGTAGAAGCAAAGTCCGGGTCAATCCACTTGCTGTTCATTTTGATTAGCGTCAGCCTGTCGGCCACTGTCGGTTGACAGGCGGCTGCGCTTATCGGTTATAATGCCCCCGGCTGCGCTGAACACCCTTTCTGATAGCACGCTGGCGGCAGGGCAGGCAAGCACCTCCAAGGCGTACAGGGACAGTTCCAGTCACGTGTCCAACTTGGAGACCCAGTAAGTGTAGGGCGCCGAGGGATCGGGGAGGACAGGGGTACGGTCTGCCAGGTACTCCCGCAACATCCGCCGATACTTGTCCCTCCTGCTGATAGTGGGCCCCGCAGTGATGGAAGTTGCACGAGGGGGTGCCATGAACGTGTCCCACACCTTGGATAGTGTTCCCCTGGTGGCTGTGGGCCTGATCGATGTTGTCAGACTCCGGGAGACACTGTCCTCTCTGCCGCCAGCGATGGTGGGTGGGAAAATCTCCATCATGTTCTGCACGAGTTCCCTCTGGTATTCCAGCAATCGATTCGTCCTCTCCTCTACCGGAATAAAAGAGGAGAAGTTATCTTTATACCGGGGGTCCAGGAGTGCGAAGACCCAGTATAGTTTGTTCTCCAATATCCGGACAACACGTGTGTCCCGGGAAAAGCAGCCCAGCATGAAGTCAGCCATGTGTGCCAGACTCTGAATAGGCATGACGTCACTGCCCCCACCAGAAGGATCATTTGCCATTTCCTCCTCTTCCTCTTCCGCCTCCTCTCCGCCCCATCCGCGCTGAACCAATGGGACGCACACAGCCTGACTGCTACCCTCGCCGCCAGCATCCTCCTCCTCTTCCACAGCCACCTCCACGTCGTCCTCCTCCTCATCCTCCTCCTCCTGCAACTGCCACCGAGAAGCAGACAAAAGTGTGGTCTGACTGTCTAGCTCCGTTGCGTCTCCTCCTACCCCCGTCTCCTCTGTGTGCAATGCGTTCTCCCTTATTGCGATGAGCGTTTCTTTAAGGACGCATAGGAGCGGGATGGTTAGGCTCACTATAGCGTCCTCGCTGCTGACCTTCTTGGTGGACTCCTCAAAGATACGCAATACATCGCATATGTCTGCCATCCATGGCCACTCGTGGTTGGCAAACTGAGGGAGCTGAGTTGGAGGCACGCGTGGATTCATCATCTGGTACTCCATCAATGCTCTCTGCTGCTCACACACCCTGGCCAACATGGAATAGGTGGAATTCCAGCGAGTGGGCAGGTCGCACAACAGCCGATGTTCAGGCAAATGGAGGCGTTGCTGGAGTTTTTTTAAGCTAGCAGCAGCTACAGTTGACTTCCGAAAGTGAGCGCACAAGCGCCGCACTTTCACCAGTAGCTCTGCCAGGTTGGGGTAAGTCTTTAAAAATTTTTGGACTACCAAATTAAAAACGTGGGCCAGGCATGGTACGTGATTGAGTTCGGCAAGCTCCAGAGCCGCCACCAGGTTACGGCCGTTATCGCACACGACCATGCCTGGTCCTAGCTGCAGCGGCGACAGCCACATCTCCGTCTGCTGCAATATGGCGTCCCTCACCTCTGGGGCGCTGTGCTTCCTGTCGCCCAAGCTGATGAGCTTAAGCACCGCCTGCTGACGTCTCCCCGCGCCAGTGCTGCAACGCTTCCAGCTAGCGGCTGAGGGCAATGTTAAGGCAGAGGAGGGAGGAGGAAGAGGAGGGGGGTTTATCAGAACCCGTGCTGGCAATCTTGGGCGGGGGTGGTAGGTAGGCCGTCTCTGTTTGCGACCCCGTCCCCGCTTCCACAACATTCACCCAGTGTGCCGTCAAAGAGATGTAGCGTCCCTGGCCGCAAGCGCTTGTCCACGAGTCGGTGGTCAAGTGGACCTTTGCGCTGACTGCGTAACTCAGGGCCCGCCTGATGTTACGCGACACGTGCTGGTGCAGGGCGGGGACGGCACACCGGGAAAAGTAGTGGCGGCTAGGGACGGAATAGCGAGGTGCGGCAGCCGCCATCAGGTCGCGGAAGGCCTGCGTCTCCACAAGCCTAAACGGCAACATCTCCAGGGCCAGCAGTTTGGAGATGTGGCAGTTTAAGGCTTGGGCTTGGGGGTGACTCGAGGCGTACTTCCGCCTGCGGTCGAACGCCTGCGAGATGGACAGTTGATGGGACGAGGAGTATGAAGGTGCAGGCGAAGATGCGGGGGAAGGGGAGGCTGAAGGAGAAGGCCCCAAAGTAGCCGAGGCAGAGGCAGATGTGGAGGTGTCCTGGCTGGAGGTCTGGACCGCAGTGGCAGCACACAACAAAGGGGAAGAGGCAGTGGCAGCAAGACCGGGCGCAGGTTGTATTGCGTTTGCTCTCTCCCACTCAGCCCAGTGCTTGACTTCCAAGTGACGCCGCATGCCTGAGGTGGTCAGATTGCTCTTCTCAGAGCCCCTACTCAGTTTTGAGTGGCAGAGTGCGCAAACCGCGCTCAGTTTGTCGTCCGCGCAAACATTAAAAAATCTCCACACCACAGAAGTACGAGGCCTCGATGGGGGAGCTTCGCGCGACTGCCTGCTGCCGGGAAGAGCTTCGGCCCTGCTGGCTGTGGCCTGCCTTCTCTGTCTGGACTGTCCTCTGCCTCTGGACATCCCTCTGCCTCTTGCTGCCTTTTTCGGTGATGCGCAGACCACCACATCTTCACTGCTTTCCCCGCTGGACATCACCCCTGGCCAAGTGGGGTCGGTCATTTCGTCGTCCACCACCTCCTCTTCCACTTCCTCACTCTGCTCCTCCTCCTGCCCACTGGACATTCCAACAGCCTCCCTTGATGGCAACTGCGTCTCATCATCATCGCTCATGATAACAGATGCTGGTTCCGGGTCCACATCACCAGGAGATGGCGGATACTCAAGTGTTTGGGCATCACTACAAACAAATTCCTCTGGTAGCTCCTGGGATTCTTGCAGCACATCTGGAAAAGGACCCGAAAAGAGCTCCTGGGAGGGGTCAAGGGTGGGATGACTCTGTTGGCCAGGTTGGGAGGAAGGAGGGTCAGAGTGAGACTGTGTGGATGACTGGGTGGTGGACAAGTGAGTGGAAGCGTTATCGGCTATCCATTGCACCACCTGTTCACGCTGCTCAGGCCTCAACAGCGGTGTAAACCGCCCCCCGCTTAACTGTCCCATAAAGGCAGGGATGCTGGATGAGCGGAATGCTGGCTGCCCCTCACCAGCACGCATTGTATCCCCACTGGCTTCAACGCGGTTTGTGCCCCCACCAGCATTTCCGCGCCCCCGTCCTCGTCCACGTCCCTTTGCGCTATCCCTCTGCATTTCAGGCGTTTAACTTTTATTTGCCACGCGTTCTGCAAAATATATATATTTTTAGGAGAACACTTGGCTATGCAGCCGTATACTGCCAGAAGGTCAATAGATGCCTATACGCACCAGGTATATTAACAGGGTTTTGCTGGCACACAGAACGCACAACAGTGGTGCCAAATATACTTTATTTTTTAGGAGAACACTTGGCTATACAGCCGTATACTGCCAGAAGGTCAATAGATACCTATACGCACCAGGTATATTAACAGGGTTTTGCTGGCACACAGAATGCACAACAGTGGTGCCAAATATACTTTATTTTTTAGAAGAACACTTGGCTATACAGCCGTATACTGCCAGAAGGTCAATAGATGCCTATACGCACCAGGTATATTAACAGGGTTTTGCTGGCACACAGAACGCACAACAGTGGTGCCAAATATCCTTTTTTTTTAGAAAAATACTTGGCGTATACAGCCGTATACTGCCAGAAGGTCAATAGATGCCTATACGCACCAGGTATATTAACAGGGTTTTGCTGGCACACAGAACGCACAACAGTGGTGCCAAATATACTTTATTTTTTAGGAGAACACTTGGCTATACAGCCGTATACTGCCAGAAGGTCAATAGATGCCTATACGCACCAGGTATATTAACAGAGTTTTGCTGGCACACAGAACGCACAACAGTGGTGCCAAATATACTTTTTTTTTTAGAAAAATACTTGGCGTATACAGCCGTATACTGCCAGAAGGTCAATAGATGCCTATACGCACCAGGTATATTAACAGGGTTTTGCTGGCACACAGAATGCACAACAGTGGTGCCAAATATACTTTATTTTTTAGAAAAATACTTGGCGTATACAGCCGTATACTGCCAGAAGGTCAATAGATGCCTATACGCACCAGGTATATTAACAGGGTTTTGCTGGCACACAGAATGCACAACAGTGGTGCCAAAATATACTTTATTTTTTAGGAGAACACTTGGCTATACAGCCGTATACTGCCAGAAGGTCAATAGATGCCTATACGCACCAGGTATATTAACAGGGTTTTGCTGGCACACAGAACGCACAACAGTGGTGCCAAATATACTTTATTTTTTAGGAGAACACTTGGCTATACAGCCGTATACTGCTAGAAGGTCAATAGATGCCTATACGCACCAGGTATATTAACAGGGTTTTGCTGGCACACAGAATGCACAACAGTGGTGCCAAATATACTTTATTTTTTAGGAGAACACTTGGCGTATACAGCCGTATACTGCTAGAAGGTCAATAGATGCCTATACGCACCAGGTATATTAACAGGGTTTTGCTGGCACACAGAATGCACAACAGTGGTGCCAAATATACTTTATTTTTTAGGAGAACACTTGGCTATACAGCCGTATACTGCTAGAAGGTCAATAGATGCCTATACGCACCAGGTATATTAACAGGGTTTTGCTGGCACACAGAATGCACAACAGTGGTGCCAAATATACTTTTTTTTTAGGAGAACACTTGGCTATACAGCCGTATACTGCCAGAAGGTCAATAGATGCCTATACGCACCAGGTATATTAACAGGGTTTTGCTGGCACACAGAACGCACAACAGTGGTGCCAAATATACTTTATTTTTTAGGAGAACACTTGGCTATACAGCCGTATACTGCTAGAAGGTCAATAGATGCCTATACGCACCAGGTATATTAACAGGGTTTTGCTGGCACACAGAATGCACAACAGTGGTGCCAAATATACTTTATTTTTTAGGAGAATACTTGGCGTATTCAGCCGTATACGGCTAGAAGGTCAATAGATGCCTATACGCACCAGGTATATTAACAGAGTTTTGCTGGCACACAGAACGCACAAGAGTGGTGCCAAATATACTTTTTTTTTAGAAAAATACTTGGCGTATACAGCCGTATACTGCCAGAAGGTCAAATGGTGCGTATACACACCAGGTATATAACAGGGTTTTGTTGGCACACAGAACGCACAACAGTAGTGCCAAATATAGTTTTGTATATAGGTGCTAATACACCACTAATGCCTCTCTCTGTCCCTACTCCAGCAGCTATCCCTCAATAAAGCAGCCGTTCTGTGCAGAGTGTATATAGTTAGAATCAGCTATATACCGTGCAGTATAGTAGCCCTGATAAGGGCTGTCAATCACTCTCCTGTCCGCTGGTAGCCGGTATATATGGTGGTAAATGCGATATTCTGAGCTTCTGTTATATACTTTTGGGGTCCTGCCTGACTTTCATACAGCTAAAGCCTGTCTCTCCCTGCTCGGGCCTCTGTCCCTGACTACGTTCATGCAGCATATGCGAACGAGCAGGAAGAGCTGAGTTTTTATGATTCGAGGTCACATGGTTTTTCCAGCCAATGCATGTAGACGCCGTTCTCGCGATGCCAGCGTGCTCCGAGGACCTGTCATACCCCCCCTGCATAGTGATTGGTGTAAAAAAAGCGCCAGGGAAGGTGGGAGGGGAAACGAATTTTAAGTGCGTCATCGCCGTTATACTCGATCGAAATCGAGTATGACGAATAGCGTAGTATTTGATCGAATACCGGCTCGGTCGAATACTACTCGCTCATCTCTAATGGGCACCACCACGTTCGAAAACGCCTGTACTATTAAAACATAAAAATATTTATCACATATGATGAATGGTGTAACAGACAAAAAAAATCAAAATAGCTGATTCACCATTTTTTCATCACTTCACTTACCCCCAAAAATTTAGTAAAATATGATCAAAAAGTCAAACAGATTGTTCCACAAAAAATGAGCCCCTATACAGCTCGGTAGACTATATAAATTATAAAAAGTTATGGGGGCCAGAATATGGTGAAGTTTTTTGTCAAACTTTTTTTTTTTCATTATTGAAACACAAAAATACCTATACATACTGTACATGTACTGACCCAAAGAATAAATGGCATAGGTCAGTTTTGCCACATAGGGAACGCCGGGTGTGCTGTCCGCATCTTTTGCAGTCACATTGAAGTGAATGGGTCCGCATCCGACCCGGAAAAAAATGTGGATCAGATGTGGACAAAAAACACGGTTGTGTGCCACCCGTGCCCTTAATTGTGGATGGCAAACTGCGGTCCCCAAAGCACAGGCACCATCCGCGTGGCCTGCTCTGGCGGATGCAGACCTATTCAACTTCAATGGGCCAGCGATCTGTCCACATCACAAAAAATAGAACATGTTTTTTTTGTGGTGTGGAGGCACGGACCAAAATGCCACGGAAGTGCTCCATAGTCCTTCAGTGGCCTTCTGCTCCATGCCTCCACTCTGTATCTTCTGGACTGAGGACCCATTCAAGTGAATAGGTCTGTATCTGTGATACGGCGTGTACATGACCAGTTTCCGTATATCTCAGACCCTCTGCTTGTGGGCCACAATACAGGCACGGCCGGCACATGTTCATGTGCATGAGCCCTCAAGTGTTTGGAATGGGAGAAACCCTTTAATGATGTTTTTTACAGACCTTACAGTGTGGCTGGACCCTTGGACCAGCGTGGCTGGTTACGTGTTGCACGGTTGACATCTGCCATGGCCAGTGATTGGCTGCAGCAGTCACATCAAACCAGATGTTGATGCAGGGCGACATGCAGGGCAATGGGGCATCAATGGAAGCAGAACCCACTGGAGGGGATCAGGAACTATGATCACCACCGTGGGTCCAGCCACTCTGTGGGGTCTGTAAAAAACATCACAAAGCTGAACAACCCCTATAAACACAGTTCCTGCACAGGGGCCCTTTGCTCTCAATGTCTGCTGATGCTGAAATTGATATATTATTCCAACAAAACTGTCTGAGGGCAGTTTAAGTTGAAAAGCTGAAAAGCGCACTGCCCTGTTGAGTGACTGTTCTTGCCTATTGTTTTCCAATCAATAGTGACCTCAGAGAATTGCCAAGTATGTGTATGGCCTCTTCTCTCTGTGATTTGTTGTGGTCATCAGGAGAAGGGATTAGCATTGCATAAACACTATTCAAAACAATTACTTTAAGCAGATGTGGCAGATTTATGCACAGAAACTCATTCTCCATGCCAAAAGTGTTCATTTATATTTTATGAGTCAGTGTTGATTGTTAGTGGTTGGTAATGGTCTAGGAATCATTGCTTTTGGCTGATTCTGGTATCAGAGATGCATACACTTCTAATGGTATATTTGTATGAATATATACTGTATTACAAGGTATATGAGTATACTGAAGGGATTTAACAGATTGCCGATCCCTCTGAGTACCGGTATTACTGGGGGGGGATGGGGTTCTTTTGTGTTAGATGCAATGTAAATGCTTTCTTCTCACTGGACTTCTATTGTAATCAAGGAGTCTCCGTTGTTTTCAATGAGCACCTATCAACGGTGGATTATAATAGTCGGCAGCCCTGGGCCAAAAGTCAGTAAGGGGCCCATAGCCTTCCCAAATGCCCAGGCGTCATTAATGCAACTACTACATCGATATGTGGTCTGCATGACTATCAGAATTCTGGAGGGGGGGATGTTCAGGGCAAAAGGAGGGAGATGGCCCAAGATGGGTAAACAGCCTCGGGCCTATGATACACGTAATCCTCCCCGGCACCTATCCCTCAATTAGTGTTAGTTCTCAGAAAGAATCCCGATGGAGAGGCTAGTCCTTGAACATACTGTCAAGGCCATTTCCATCATCTGACACCATAGGCATGGCCCCTTGGTTTCTTGGCACAGTCATTTAATTAGACCTGCAGTCTCTTCTTCTAGTATCTTCATAGTCTACCAGTACACTTGTATACTGTTATATAGTGTATAATAAGGGGTTTGCTTCTTTCAGAAAACCCATTTAACCTCCACATCTAGATTACAATAACCGGCCACCGTTAGCCATTAAAGTGGTTCTCCGGGAATTAAGAAAATGAAAATACTTAAATATTAATTCATTATAAATACATTCCCAAATACCTTACATTAGTTATAATGGATCGTTTTGTTTGGGGAGCAATGGTTAGGAGAAACAAAATGGCCGCCGTCCTATTAGTACACACTGAACCTGTCCTAATCACACAGGAGGACAAGTTACTTCACAACACTGAGCTATAGAGCTGCCTCATCCTCCTCTTTGCTTCTCAGAGATTATGATCCCGAATACAGATGATAAGATCTTCAGCTGAATCTCTGTAGGAATGGAGTCCATTAGCAGATGTGGCTAATAAACAGCAGCACTTGTATGCAGTCTCCATTACCACAGTTTGTCATCTCTCTACATCATGTCTCCTGATAAACTCCATTCCCACAAAGATTCAGCTAAATATCATATTAAATTGTAGTCAGGATCATAATACAGTCAGAGCAGAGAGGAGGATGAGGCAGATCTTTACCTCAGTATTGTGAAGTAACTTGTCCTGCTGTGTGACTAGGACAGGTTTTGTGTATACTAACAGGATGGCGGCCATTTTGTTTCTCCTAATCATTGCTCCCTAGACAAAACGAGCCATTATAAATAATGAAAGGTATTTGGGAATATATTTATAATAAAGTAATATTTGCATATTTTCATTTTCTTAATTCTCGGAGAACCTCTTTAAGTACATTAAACGCCCTCACATCTAATGGTAAATTACTGAGCTGCAGTCAGTGGGGCTTTGCCTACCTCTGAACCTCTAGAGCTATTGTGTTTTACCCTCATCCTTGCAGAAGGTACCCACATCTCTTTGAATTGGTGTAGTATTGTTTTTATCCCAACCTTTGTTTGTCTCCTGACTGCACATTGACTGATCCCTCGGTGCTTCGTACCAGGTGTCTCTGACTCTATGGGTCAGCCACCAACCACACCAGACCTATGTCAAGAGGTAGCGGCCTGGTGGCTCCTCTGCAGCAAAGTCCAGATCCATGAATAGTTAAGGGGTTAAAGGGTGACTACCAGAGGACTTCCAGGATAACGCCTTTAAAGTTAGCCCTAAGTCAAATCGTTGGTCGGTACAGTGGGCGCACACCCACTGTCTGTAATGGATATAATCCTTGCTGGCATAGATTTAAGCTATTTTCTATGTCAAAAACTGGCGTAGAAAATGATAAATGAGACGGGCCTCCCGGTCCACGTCCGCTTTTCTTGGCACTAACGTGAGTGGCGTAAAAGGGGGAAAAGTAGCAGATTTTGCTGTAAAACGCCTTTGCGACAAAATCTGCACCTAATATACGCCAAAAGGTGAAGTATATTGGTTGATAAATTACCCCTCATGTTTTTATATTAAGCATATTTTTTCATTTTCCTTGTCACTATATTTAAAGAACAATTATAAAATCCTGCAGTTTTCACATTGACCGCTAGCCCTAAAACATGTTAAAGGAAATGTGTCACCAAAAATGTTTTCTGCCAGTTAAAACCAGGTAGTTACACATCTCCTTTTTATCTAATCTGATTTTATTTTCTGATTACAGATTCTTTTATTCCATTACCTGAATATAATTATGGGGGCAGCCATCTTGTCTGAGCTGTTCTTAACAGCATTTAGAAAGCATTAAAGGGGTATTCTCACCTTAGATAATGGGGGGCATATCGCTTGGATATGACTTGTCTTATAGGTGCGGGTCCCACCACTGGGACCCACACCTATATCGAGATCGGAGGGGGGAGCACTGCGCCTGGAGGACCCCAGGTTTCCCGACGGAAATAGCTGAGCCAGTGCTCGGCTATTTTCGCCGGCCCCATAGAAATGAATGGAGGGCGGCTGCGCATGCGCAGTGTGCCCTCCTTTACTATGCGGGCTCTGTTCTCGATATAGGTGTGGGTCCCAGCGGTGGGACCCGCACCTATAAGACAATGGGGGCATATCCTAACAATATGCCTCCATTATTTAAGATGAGAATAAGCCTTTAAGAAAATTACTTTTATGGCAGCCTAATGGTCTATAGACACAATGGACAGGAGGGGACCCCATTGAATTCTATGGGAGAGTTTTCTAGGCATGTTCTGTGACCTGTGCAGAAGTCATTGTACAACGAAAGAATAGACAAGCTCTGACAATCACCTATTGTGAATGGTGGATCCCGTCTTATCTGTCCTTCTAATCCTGCCTGTAATGATATCAACTCTGTGTATAGATAAGCAGATAACTGCAATAAAGTGATCTGTATAGACCAAGAAGTGACAGCAATTATTAGGCTGAGTGGCCAGTGCAAAAACTTTGCTACGGCTCTCTCCCTATCACAGATCGGGGGCATGACCTTTCTGCTGCACCTCTCTATCTATAACTGTCACAGCTTCTATCAGTAGATATGCTTGGTGGCAGTTGAGGGATGCCACTGAGCATGTGTAACCACCTCACCGATGTTACTGAGGTGGACAGGGAAATAAGGAAAAGAACAAACAGCAGGTGGAGCAATACAGATGTAGCTTATTGAAATGTTTAATTACTTGCAGTTACAAATGTATTCAGATTCAGTTGCTAGTTTGCAAAATGTTGAATATTTTTTGCGGAATAACCCCTTAAACCTGAAATTTACTGGCCAGTTTCTGCAGTCAGATGATAATTGCAGAAATAAACTGGTAGATCATCATGGCTGACAGCAAAGGCAAACTGTTGTCTGTTTCCAAGGGAGACCAGCAGATCGTGAACTAAGCTATGTATGTGAGAAAGGAAAAAAATAGCTTCAAGTCACTACAAACAAAGCAACATAAAGGGGGTAATTTACTATTCTGAAATACACCTTAATTAGGCATATATCAGGCACAGATTGCAGCGCAATGATTAGTTGCAGTTGTTATCTACAACTTCGCCCCGTTCCCGTAAAGTCTAAAATTGTGGGCGTGGTGTGGGCGAGAAAGGGGATGAGCTGGTAGGCCCGTCACATTCATCATTTTCTATGCCTAAATCAGGCACCAAGCACAGCTTCGTAGATTGTATAGTGGCTGTGTTTGGTATCGCACTCATCTACATTCACTTCTAAGGGGCTGAGCGTGATATTAAGCACAACCACTATACAATGTACGACACTATGCTTCATGAGCATGGAGAAGGCTCTGCGGCACTCACAGAAGCCTCTGTGCCTTCTTGAACAGCTGATTGTTGGGGCTCCCGGGTGTCGGACCCCCACTGATCAGATACTGATGACCTATCCTGATTATAGGTCATCAGTATTTAAATTTCAGAAAACCCCTTAAGTGGTGTATCTAGAGCAGGACCAGAGGGGAGGGCGGGGAGGTTTTGACAATACATCAACAATAAAATTTGATTTGCATGTTTGCTTGTGGGAGGTAAATTGTATTGTTATTTAAAGAGCCCCCAATCACCGTGGGCAGCCCCTAACAAGATGCTCTGTGATGAATGTAATCCATGGATGATTCAGTCCACCACAGCTGGATTCATTTTTATACAGCAGCTCTCCATTTTGGCTCACAGAGGGTTGTCCAAGCTGAACAGGGGTTATCTTTATGAAATGGTGAACAGGTACTGAGTGATTCCTAAACTTTTCCCCAGACTGGCAGGTCAACCTTTTTACTGTTAGTATCTAACAAATAGGTAATCAGGTAAAGAGAACCTGTAATTTATCCTGTTTTTGGAACTATATACAGTGATCCCTCAAGATACAATGGCCTCAGGATACAATATTTTCAGCATACAATGGTCTTCTCTGACCCGTCATAAGTTGAAACCAGACTCAACATATAATGTCTTAGACTCAGATCCAACCAATCCAGGTCACTTCTCTGGTAAAATAGCTGTATAAGTTGCTAGTTATCAGCTATTCCTGACTGTAATATGTAAGGACCTGTCTTATCTGTCTTAGTTATCTGCTTATTTTTCTTAATTCTTTATTTTCTCTTATCTTGGATGACATTTTGGGGCTTTGGAACCAATTACTCAACTTACAATGGTTTCGACATACAATGGTCATCCTGGAACCAATTAATATTTTAACTTGAGGGACCACTGTATATCCTCTCTGCAATAACAATTCTGTAGCATCTATTCTTATGTTGTGTCGTACCTCTATTATTCCTGTTAGAAGTAATTATTTGCTAGCAGTTTGCAATGAAGGTCCATCCAGGTGTAAAAAGTTGGGGTAACAGTCTGACCCTATGCAATCAATGTTGACAGTGTCAGACCCCCTGATGAAGCTTTGAGCGAAAGGCGTACCGGGGTGCAGGGCATCACGGCTGGTACTGTAGATTTATACTTTATGTTTCACTGACCTGTGATTTATGTTAACTGGATGACGTGTTCATCTAGTTCTTTGGGTATAGGTTGTACATTGGAACCACATGCACTTTATCATATTTTGTGAATTTGTACTCCCTTTTGTTATATATGCTTTTTATATTTGAATTATATTTATGTACCACTGCCATCCATCCTGATTCCCTGTTTTGCCATGTTTATGTATGGCTCTACCACCATGGATTTATCTTAATTATGTTATATTTGTGAGATTTGTACAAATAAAGAATCATTGTTTTACTGGATCTTTCCCGTTTTTTGTTTTGGTATTACAGTGTCAGACTGTGTACTAGTAACACCCATCTGGACCTTCATTGCAAACTGCTAGTAATTTTTTCACTAAATAAAGGAATGGCACAACATAGAGTCATAAGAATAGACTGATATTACTTGGGGAACGTAAGTAGTTACTAACGCAGACATGTCAGAGAGGTTATGGGCCCGCTTTAAGTAGGCATGTCATGTGAGTGAGCAGAGCACCCATTGTAAGTAATGTCTAGTTACTTATTCATGCCCTAGATGTCTTAATGGATCCTGTTACCTTTACAGCTCGGTTTGTGTTGTATTGATACTCTTTACCAGGGATTTATTACACATTTATGTTTTGTGTGTTCCAGCGATTCCCCACAGAGGATCACCTGATGATTCACAGACACAAGCATGAAATGACCTTGAAGTTTCCTTCAATAAAGAATGATAACCTGTTGTCAGGTAACATACGATCTTCTAGTCTCACACATTTCAAAAATATTTTATAAAACATTCAAAAACGGTACCTTTGATGGTTAAGGCTGGGTTCACACATGACTGATTAGCTGCGGATTTTTCTGCTTCTAATCTGCAGCAGAAAAAAAACGCTCCAAAGGGTGTACGCACACGCTGCCGATTTAGTTACAGAACAGCTGCAGATTATCTTCAGTGTCATTCTTTACATTGAAAAGGGTGAAATCCGGTGGATAAATTGACATGCTGCAGATTTCAAATCTGCAATACCACAGCTTTTCTGCTGCTTTTTTTAACGCAGAATGTAGATGAGAATTCTGAACTTGTCATCCACTTTAGTGGTATTGTACACTGCGGTGGATTTGTCGCACAAAAATCTGCGACGACAATTCCACAGCTAATCAGTCACGTGTGTCCCGCACTCATATAATTTTATGATTGCGGGACAATAGCCCCGCGGGCGGCCCGGCGTGCACAGCATCATTGTAATCAATGATGCTGTGCGCTCCCGTGCGCACGATCGATGCCGCTCCGGGACATATGGCCCGCTCACAGACTATATGTCTCAGAGGGCATACGGTCGTGTGAAAGGGGCCTAAATGTGTTGAAATCTCCAATGAACTAATGTGTTTTTTAAATGAATTTCAGAGGCAGACAAAAGGCCGTGGATTCAGGGGTAAAAGTCACTCTAAAACCCTGGTGCTTGAAAATGCCTAAAGTTCCCTCTGCCAGATAAGCAGACCCCAGTATTATAACATGACACATGTTAGGTGGGGTCCTTGTTTGGGACTCAGGAGCTTCTAATTACACTTCCAATGATGCTCATACACAGATGAATGTAATGCTAAAATTGGCAGAATTCACTGACAGGCCGATGTTTATGACAGCATTCTGACTGTTCCCTCATGGCAGATGTCACGGACATGCTAAATTTCAACATGCCACTCCATTAGTTCTGTTGGAACATAAGTCAATTCCGGAGGTGTCTGACAGATACTTGTCTCCCCCTCCCTCCCTTTTCTCCACTGAGCAGAGCTCACATTTAGGCTTCATTCACACGACCGTATTTTGTTTCCGTGTCCGTTCCGTTTTTTTGGCGGACCGTATGCAGAACCATTCATTTCAATGGGTCCGCAAAAAAAACGGAAGGTACTCCGTGTGCATTCCGTTTCCGTATGTCTGTATTTCCGTTCCGCAAAAAAGATAGAACATGTCCTATTCTTGTCCGTTTTGCTGACAAGGATAGGCATTGTCTAAGGCTTCATTCACACGACCGTATGTGTTTTGCGGTCCGCAAATTGCGGATCCGCAAAAAAAATGGATGACGTTCCGTATGGCATCCGTGTTTCCGTTTTTTTTGCGGATCCATTGTAACAATGCCTATCCTTGTCAACAAAACGGACAAGAATAGGACATGTTCTATATTTTTTGCGGAACGGAAATACGGACCTTCCGTTTTTTTTGCGGACCCATTGAAATGAATGGTTCCGCATACGGTCCGCAAAAAAAACGGAACGGAAACAAAATACGGTCGTGTGAATGAAGCCTTACATTCATGGAGCAGTCTGGGGAGGACATGTTTTGTTTGTGACTTTTTTTTCTAATGCTTGTCAGTTGTATTAGGCCTCATGCACACGAATGTGTGACGGCCGTGCCCGTGCTGCAGGCCGCAAACTGCGGTCCTCAATGCACGGGCCTCCGCATGCGGATCACGGACCCATTCACTTGAATGGGGTCCGCGATCCGCATCCGAGGGTCCGCACCGCAAAAAAGTAGTGCTTCCGTGGTGTTCCGATCCGTGCCTCCGCTCTGCATCTCCCGGATCGCGGACCCATTGAAGTGAATGGGTCCGCGATCCGTGATGCGGGCTGCACACAGCCGGTGCCCGTTTATTGTGGACCCGCCGTATGCGGCCCGCAGCACTGCCACGGCCGGCACACGTTCGTGTGCATGAGGCCTTAGGCTACTTTCACACTAGCGTTTTAAAATTCCGGTATTGAGTTCCGTCATAGGGGCTCAATACCGGAATAAAACGCTTCAGTTTTGTCCCCATTCATTGTCAATGGGGACAAAACTGAACTGAAGACAATGGAATGCTCCTGAAAGCATTCCGTTCCGTCTTCAGACCGGAGAACAAACCGCAGCATGCTGCGGTTTGCTCTCCGGTCCAGGCATCCGCACCAAGACGGATCCGGAATGACCCCCAATGCAAGTTAATGGGGGTGGATCCGTCTGGTGTGACCACAATGGTAACCGGATCCGCCCTCCATTGACTTTCAATGGAGTTCATGACGGATCCGGCTACACATACACACATACAGACATAGACATACACATAAACATACACAGACATATACACATACAAATACACATACATACTTACATGCACCCCGGCAGGTCTTCAGAGCGTCGGAGGGACAGGACGGCACGCACAGGTGACGATTCCACCAGGCGCCCAGCAGAGGGCGCTGTGTGGAATCGTCACCTGTGTGAGCCGTCCTGCTTCTCCGTCGCTCTGAAGACCTGCCAGGAGCATGTAAGTATGTATGTATGTGTATTTGTCTGTGTATATGTGGGTGTGTCTGTGTGTGTGTATGTATGTACTGTGTGACATGTGTGGGGCCGGAGCGCGGTTCTGGCTCCACACATGTCGCTGCGGCAGTCCTGATCCAGCAGCACCCTTCACCTGCCGGATCAGGCCTGCTGCTAGTGTGAAAGTAGCCTTACTGTGGTCACAGCAATTTGCCCTAGGCACCCATTTCTAGACATTTCCTTTAAGGCTTCATTCACACGTCCTGTTTTTCTTTCCTGATTCGATCCTGATCTGGATCCCTTCATTTCAATGGGTCCTGAAAAAAAATCAGGATCGAATCAGGAAAGAAAAACAGGACGTGTGAATGGAGCCTTAGTGTACTTTCCTTATCCCTCTGTAAGTAAGCAGCAGGTGAATCCACAGTGAAAGTGAGTTTCCTGCCTTTTGTCCCCCATAGGGGGCAGTATACGCAGTAGAATCTAAGTAGTTAACTCTCCAACCAGTATTTTTTAAAATTAAAATACCTGCAAAAATGAAGATACTATGCCACACTGTGCTACTTTTTAATCTTGCCATGGTTATGGACAAGAATTTTTTTTTAGTGCAAAGGGCTTTTTATGTATGAGAGCCATGAGTTGATCGAAGGAAGAGAAGTGCATCCAGCATGTTGTGACTTCTGCCAAATATATTAGGTAGCCTTTGTCATACTGATAAGTTTGGTACAAGCAATAAACCCACTCTGTCCCCCTTTGTATAGTGAGGCGTGAAGTACAAGCTGATACTGTAGAAGTACGCCTTCTCATGAGAAAAAGTACTGCATCTAATAATACACATCTACATACCGTATATAAATATGATATCATAGGGGCACTTAGTGACAAAAACATTTTATGCGGATCCATTCATTTCAATGGTTCCCGAAAAAATGCGGACATCACTCGTGTGTTGTCCGCATCCGTGTTTCCGTTCCAATTGTCCACAATAAAAAACCAGCATGTCCTACTTTCATCCCAAAATTGCGGTCCGTAGCCCAATACAGTGTTATCCGCATTTGCGGATTCCGTTCCAGGAGGGTAGAAAAAAAAAGATTTGATTCCTCCTTCCATTTTTTGCGGATCCGCAAATAACGGATGACATAAGGATACATCCTTTCCGTTTTTTACGGAAAAACGGAAAGGATGTGCTGGAAAAACAGAGTTTTTTGCGGAACAACGGATCCGCAAAAAACTGACCGTTTTCCAGGATGTGCTTAAATACGGATGTGTAAATGGGGCCTAATTTTTTAAACCATTTACAAGTTCCACCAGGGAACTTTGACAGAGGATCTTTTGATCGATTCTATAATACACTGTACTGCTTATGCAGTATGGTGTTTTATACTGTCATTGCTATACTAACTGGCTCCAGCAGGCTGCATTAGAAAGACACAGCCTGATACGGAAATATTGCAGGCAGGTGTGGGGCCTTCATTAGGCTCCAGGCTGGCATCCATTGGGAGACAGAGGCAACCCTCTCCCTGTAAACCACTTAGATGCCACGGTTGCTATTGACCACTGCATTTAAGGGGTTATATGGCTTGGATTGTTGCTTCTGTTGATCCAGGCCATTAGAGCAGGAGTCTCATAGGCTGACATAAAAAGGTGGTAGTTAGCGTTAGTGACTGCCATAAAAAGGCGTATTGGCGGTCACTAAGAGGTTAAAGGGATTTTCCCAACATGATGAATGAAGGATAATTAGTTCTCACTTCTGTGATCTATTTAACTTGTCTTTATTAGTGAATATTCCATTTAAGTACATCCAGAAAGTGACTTAAGATTAGTTTTTTCTTTACCTACATTTATTATTCCAGTGAAGTGTTTCCTTTATATTGTCCAGTAGTTTGTTCTTTTGTACAAATCCTTTTAGAATTTATTCACTTTGTATTGTCTCGTGTTTTGTTCTTTATCCAGCCTCATACGTTGATTAGATTCCTTTTTAGGAACGGCACCTTTTATTTTGTCACTTTTTGCATTTATTTTGCATATTTTATTATCATTTCTTTATTTCTTTTCAGAGTAAATAGCAACCTCGCTGGCTGATATTTTAACCCTTTTATTACAGGCAAACTTTAAGATGCTGAGCAATTCTTTATTCGAGGCTCTCTTAATAAGCAGACTCTCATATCACAGCAGTGTCAGGTTGCTGATTTCGTTGCTTCAAGCTGCTTCTGTACGTCAGGGTTTATGGTTGATCTGTATGGATTTGTATTGGCAAGAATGGACAAATCGATCATGAATACATAGTATCTACAGTATCTCCAAATTTAAAAAAAAAAAAACCTCATTGAGTGATTGGCAAAATACTTTGTAAAAGAGGGCATGGCACCTCTCCTGACATGAAATAATTTTGGAGTGTTGTGCCCCTCCTATGTTATTCCTACTATACATTTATTAATAAATTGCCAACTAGGTGATGCCCTTCCCCTTGTGAAAGGGGTGTGACACTGGCAGCGATGATTGGACAGTGTCTGACTGTGCAGAGACACACTCCCAGCAGGTAGAACCCAGTTATCAATTATTCATTGCCTTCTAGTAGGAATAACAGAGGAACAGTACAACATACAAAATAATATATATATAAGAAAAGATGCTCTAGAATTGTCATTTCCTGCGGAATACAAACATTGAATATAAACGACATGTCAGTACAGGTGAGAGGTCATTGGAGAATGTCCAGAATGATTTAAGCTGGCAAGAACAAACCAGTAGCTTATATGGGTTTTCATGTGGTGTACAAGTTAATAGGTAATGTAATAAAATAATAAAAAGAAACATTACTCACCTGATAAATCCCCCGCCTCTCTATGGTCACAGCTCCGGCGCTCCCTGCTGGCTATTATAGAGACCGGGGGGGGGGGCACAGTGAAATAAAATGGAGTGCCGGCAATTCTGCATATAGTCAATATAGCATAACAAAAACAGACCACACATCAAAAGTATAAAAAAAAAAAAAACACCACAAGGTTAAAATACTGTATACAATAGAACTTTATGTAGGACCAATATTCATACTTACATAAAAATGTGCAAACTAGTCCAATATAAGAACAAAAATGGATGCCCAGACAAACTAATGTAAGCTAAATCACATCACAGACTGTAATCAGACATGACATCCAATGCAAAATATAGAGCGACAATACCCATGGTGAAGCATACAGCATCCAGGCTTTAGAATGCACACATGACCCGCCAATGAACGAGAGAGGACAGTGTAATTCCACTACACCAGTGCTGCAAGTGAGAGGGTGCAGCATTTGCACAAGTAGCGCAACCCATTTAAACAGCTGATCGGTGGGGATGTGAGGAGCGAGACCCCCACCGATAAAATCCTGAGGGTAGGACATCAAGATCAAAGCCCTGGAAACCTTCTTTAAAGGGGTTTTCGGAGAACTAAGAAAATGAAAATACTTAAATATTACTTTATAATAAATATATTCCCAAATACCTTTCATTATTTATATTGGCACATTTTGTCTAAGGACAATCATCAGGTAAAACAAAATGGCCGCCGTCCTATTAGTACACACAAAACCTGTCCTAATCACATAGCAGGACAAGTTACTTCACAACACTGAGGTAAAGAGCTGCCTCATCCTCCTCTCTGATCTGCTTGTCAGGGATTCTGATCCTGAATACAGCGGATAGGAACTTTAGCCGAATCTCTGGGGAATTTAGTACAGGGAGGATGGACAGGGCAGACTGTGGCTGTGGCAATAGAGACTGCATACAAGTTCTGATGCTCATTAGCCACATCCCCACAATCCTCTCATGTCTCCTCATCTCCATTCCCCCAGAGATCCACCTGTATTCAGGATCATAACCCCTGACAAGCAGAGCAGAGAGGAGGATGAGGCAGCTTTTTACCTCAGTGCTATGAAGTAACTTCTTGTATGATAAGGACAGATTTTGTGTGCACTTCGTGTGGCGCCATTTTATTTCTCTTAATGATTGCTCCCTAGACAAAACTAGTCATTATAACTAATGAAAGGTATTTGGGAATATATTTATAATAAAGTAATCTTTAAATAATTTAATTTTCTTAATTCCCGGAGAACCCCTTAAAAGAGCATGTCAAAATTCCTTCTCATGAGGCAGCTACTCTATTGCAGGCAAAATGTAGTATGACCTGATCCCCCTTTAGTCAATGAATGGTCATAGAAAGGTCCTGAGAGGTGAAACCCTCCTCTATGTCTTCTATATGCTATAAGAGAGCAGCTTGAATAAAACGGATCCCATTTAACAACGTGGAAAAGAATAATTTTTCCTTGTCAGACCATGAAAAGTGGAATGAACATAGTAAACCAATCTAATCCTAAAACAGACCCAATGACGTCTATATCTATCAGTGTGATTTCAACCATGTCGGAATCTAAACGACATCAATATTCTTCATAAAATGCTTTGAGCGGAACTAACAGATCTTCTTATTGTTTTAATTGCAATATGTGACTTTTTTAAGCAATGATTTTGAAGATGTGAAATTGAAAAAAGAATTTTTTGGTCTAGCACTGGTTTACAGGTGCAAATAACCCAACTGGAAACAATATGATAGATAGCACCTATGTGAAACAGGTGTAAATTGAATTGTAGTTCTGTTGAATTTCATAAAATCCCAGAATTCACTTCTGCCTTCTTCATTCCTATTTTTGCTAATTTCTTGTGAATGGAAAAAAAAGTAAAATCTTGATGTAATGACACTCGTATTCAAAATACAGCATTATCTTTTTTATCTTTTCTTTATCTTTTTTATTTATTTCTTTTTTTTTACAAATGTAAATGCCCAGTAGGCACCCCAACACTGGTTACTGGGGCGGGGGGATTTATGAAACTGTCTAAAAGAAGAACTGTCTTTTTCATCACCAACGATTTTTCAATACTGTTCACTCAGTTTGCATTTATAACTGGATTGAAATAATTGCATTTCACTCTGGGTGACCTGGCTGCAACGTCGTCGGTTAGTTGCACCACTATCTGTGACTTCGCTCACGCCAGGTATAAAATTGTGGGCGTGGACGAGGAAGGGGACGGGCCAGTATGCCAGTCTCATTCATCATTTTCTAGGTCTGTTTTAGGCATAGAAAATGGTCTAAATGTGAGACAGCTAGGAAGCTATCTTACGTTTAGAACTGGCGCTGGATGCCCCGAAGTTATGGAGAACCCCGCGCATCTTCATAACTTCGGTGGATCCACCACCAGCGCAGGGCCTTCGTTAAGACAGGCGTCTAAAACCGCGGTCTTAATAAATCTGCCCCTAAGTATCTAAAAAGAGATGAAACTTTACAGAGCTACATAGATGAATCTTGTGATGCTCTTTAATTGAGACCTGATGTCACCATTGATCTGTTTATGCACAAACCCTTTTTGAAGGGAACCTTCATTGTGTGATCATTTGATGGAGCGGTAAAAAATATCTATTCTATCGGTGATGACATCAAGAATATTAAATATAGGATAGAAAATTCTGAACATTATGAGAAGTGATATGGATAATGCTACTTCCATTTACAATAGATCCTTACTGCTCTTACTCAGGATCTATTCACACTTTGTCCATTGTATGTACCAAGAAGAATTCTCAACATATTCTCCAAATGTGTCATCCAGATAGACAGAGAGAAAAAATTTGATTGATTATTTGGTGTTTCAATATTCAATAATTCATAATGTTACATACACCTCATAATAAAAATGTTCTTCCACAGACCAGACGCCAACTCCAACTCGTTTCTTGAAAAACTGTGAGGAAGTGGGGCTCTTCAATGACATTGACTTGGAGCATGAATTTAGAAGTGCGCAAGAAGAAGAAAACAGCAAAAGGGTAAGAGTCTGAAAGGGAATCTGTCACCTATAATTTTTCTCCTAATTAAAACCAAATTCTTCTAGTTTATAATCTGTTTTTATTTTTATTTTTTTTTAGATTTTTTTTTAAAATTACATTTCCTGAACATTATTATGGGGTAGCCATCTTGCCTGAACTGTTATTAACAGTATTTAAGTATACGATTTACATTAGCCACATGCGTCATAGACAAAATAGCCTAGAGAGCGCTCATTGATTTCTGTGAGATACTTCTCTAGGCATGCTCTGTAGCCTGTGCAGAGATCACTGCGCAGGGAGGGGGAGTAGATAAGCTGTGAACATTATCTATTGAGACTGGTGGAACTTACATTCTCTATATATAGGTGTTTGTATTGTGACTGTGCATCCTATCTTATTTATGTATAGGTGTTAGCTTTGATTGTAATCCTACCTGTGATGATAATAAGATGGCTGATGAATAATGATCTATACAGAACAAGTAGCCTCATCTACATATTATTAGGCTTAGTGGCCAAAAACTGCAGGATTTTAGAAAATGATTTGGAAAATGTGTTAAAAAATCACCAAAAATTCTAAAGAAAAATTAAAATAATAGATTATTTTCTGATGACTAGTTCCCTTTAACTGTATTCATCTGAAAGCCATCCAACATAAAAATTACCAGTTCTATTAAAAGTAAATCAGATATATAGTATACGTGGAAGAAGTCAGGGGGCAACTATGACAATTTTATCCTCAAACACTTTCAAGGGGTTGTCTGAGATCTCAGAAAATCTCAGAAAACCCTCTAATGTATTCATTAAAAAAAACATCATATACCCACCCTTACTCCACCGCTGTTTTCTGTGGTGCTCTTCCAGTACACCCCCTACTGTTTCTTTTCAAATAGCAGTGGTGATATGCAGGGGTGCACCTAGCCTTTCTGATGACTGAGGTGAAAACTGAAATGGCGACCCCCCCCCTCCCCCGTGCCAATTTCTTAACCTAACCCCTTTGCTACAATGAAAGCGCTCATTGCCCATGGCCTTTCCGCTGCCCCTATCTTGCCTCTACCTGGTGCTGCCTGAGGCGATCGCCTGACCTGGCCGTGTTGCTGGTACACCCCTGTTGATATGCCAGTACTGACTACTATGGTATATACAGTGAGGCGCCTGGATTCGGCACCTCTCTGCTGATGCCAATCACTGTCCTGATCTGTAGACTGCTGAGGACAGTGATTGGCGGTAACGCACCGTATCCAGACACTTCACCTCGGAGTACCGGAGGAGCAGAGAATGACACAGAGGTAAGGGGTGAGTATATAATTATTTCTTATTTTGGAATGGCCATTTTACAGTCTGTACAGGAAGGAGATACATTACAATATCCACAGGGGTCAGAAAGACAGAACAAGCAGGCAGTGCGAACAATAGGCCATACTGTAAGCATGTGTTTCAAAGTATCAGGATTTTGGAAAGCTTGAAGGAGGGAAACCCCTTTAATGTGAATGAGGAATGGCAAAAAGGATGAGCCTTGGTGAGTGGTGTGAAGGAGGGTGATACATTATGTCAGCTGCTTTTGTAGATCATAAAGATCAGGTTGGTAAAAAGCAGATAGCATTGTTAAACGAATAACTTGTGCCTTGCCTAAGCTCACTGTGTGTGGAAAATACGAAACATTGAGGACTGAATAATGTATTCATTTTGCTACAGGTGGTTAATATATGGCTCTTGTATGACTGCTGGAGAAGAACATGAACACATGGATTGGTTTTCATTCATCCAAGCCTTTGCATGCTTAAAGTAAGCCTGCAACTGGAACAGGTTACATGCTCCATAATAAGAACCACATTTGTGTAAATGAACGAATGCGAGCCCAGTTTTATTATAATGTCAGCTATTCTTTCCCCAGACTATTATGCTCATTTTTGCTCTCACAGAACCATGGACACTGTATGGATGATTGAGCCCTGTTATAAATCATTACATTACATACAGTTTTAGTTGAGGAACTTTATTTCGGAAAAAAGTAGAACAGATATAACATTTGTACAGTGCATCACAAAACACATAAGAATCATTTTATTTGTATCATGAAAAGTCATGCAATTTTCCAACCTCAGATACTCATGACTCTCAGAATCTCTGCTTGTAGTCATCTGGTAGGAACATCCATGCAGGGGCGTAGCTATAGGGGGTGCAGAGGTAGCAGTCGCTACCGGGCCGAGGAGCCTGAGGGGGCCCAAAGACCCTTGTGCTGCATAGGAAGACACACAAAGTACTGAGGAAAGGGGGCCCAAGATGAACTCTTGCACCAGGGCCCATGAGCCGTTAGCTACGCCCCTGCATCCATGGTTTATTCTAGATGGTCATAGAGGTTCTAAATGAATGTCTGCAATGTGCTGCCCCCCAGGGCTGATCATGTCTCAGGTTTTTAGGAATTCCGAGTGGTGATGTGGCCTTAAAATGATGCTCCTACCTGGATACCGTCGTTCCCCAGGGTTATGCTGTGTAGCAATAAAGGGGAGAGTGATAGTTCGTGGAGTAAGAGTCCAGATTTGGTAACAGTTTAACAGCTTTACTTGAATAAACTTGTATCTAAACAATACTTGGTATATATCTTGGCTCTAGCATCTTTTGGGGTAAACTGGCAGGTATACTTGGATACCTTGCTTTATCTTTCTCTGCTGTGCTAGACTTTGGCTTCAGTCTAGTAGCTGGATTTTATGACTATTCTGGTACCTTTTGAGCAGGGTGCCTTTAGCTGTTGATCCCCTCGTGATACTCTATCCTGTATCTGTAAGGAGTCTGGTGCTCTTTGAGCTGCTTCCCTTGGGAGGGGCAGCCATTCCCCTCACTGCACCATCTTGACTCGTCTTCTCAGCTGCAGTATCAAATCTAAACTGGACAAGTCTAGACTGACTCTAGCTTCCTGCAACCTTTCCCTTAGTAGGAAACAGGACTAGGCCACTTCTGCCCAAAAGGGGGAGAAAGGAATGGTACGCTCGATTGTATCTAAAACTACTCTCTGCCAGATACAACTCCACCCAGGGGCGGACACAGACAGCAGAGGGCCCCTGTGCAAAAAATGTGAGTGCCCCCCCCCAAAAAAATGCCAAATTCTCGACCTAACCTATTCCATCCTAACATTACATACAGCAATACAAAACATACAGGGTAAGGCTACTTTCACACCTGCAGCACTATGCTCCGGCCACCTAATCTGGCAGAAAATGCAAGGAATCGGCTGGACCCAAACCACAGCATGCAGCAGTTTCTGTCCCGCTGATTCTCTGCATTTTTGCCAGATTGTGGCCGGATCTCTGCCGGACCCCATTATAGTTAATGGGGCCGGTGGGCATTCTGTCTGCATCCAGTGCTGGATCCAGTGAATTCCAGCAGGCTATTCTCTGCTGGACCAGCCTGCCAGAATCACTAACGCAGTTGTGAAGGTAGCCTAATACAGCGCCACATGCCTCGTACATCCAGTGACGTCTCCTCTGATGTAGATCTTCTCTTTATTTATCTTCTCTATTCAGACCAGACCGCCATGATGATTTCTTTCAGCCATCTCTCGTCTCTGCAGAGTTTCACAGACAGACATCTTAGTTTCCTACTTTCCCATCATCCTCCCACCTTCTCTCCCATCATGCACCCCCAATACTGAGACGCTGTACTCCCCAAAACTATACTGCAGAAACAGATATACCCCCTGAAAATACTAGTTACACACAGATAGTGCCCCCTTCAATAATTATTGGAACACAATGCTCTAAAAAATAACTGCACTCAGGAAACTGTATCTGACACTAATAGTGTAAACATAATGTCCCCAAAAAATCACTATGCTAAGCTGTTACTGTGCCAGGGTGCCCCCACGGTAATAGTGCTTCTCAAAATTCCAACAATGGTAATAATTATGTGCCAGAGTGCACACTCTGGCACAATGTCTCCACTGTGTCCCAGAAGTAATAATGCTCCCATAGTCCCCCACTGGTAATAAAGCCCACCATAATGCCCCTGGTAGTAATAATTATTTTTATAATGTGTGAGAGTAGAAAAAAGCCCCCTTATACTGTGCGCCAGTACAAAAAATGCCCCGTTTTGTGTCCGTAAAAAAAATACCTCCTCTTAGTGCCCCCAGTAGAGCCAATGTCCCCAGAGTGCCCTCATGTGTTCCAATGACCCATACTGTGTGCCATTAGAAAAAACACTTAGTGCCCCCAGTTGAGCTTAGGTGCCCATAGTGCCCCTATAATTTGTGCCAGTATAAAATACTCCTATATAGTGCCCCCAGAAGATGCCCCCATAGTGCCCTCCATAATGTGCCAGTATAAAATGCCCCTATAGACTGCCACACATAGATGCTCCCATAATGCTCCTCTCCCTCCTTCCCCATAGTGGTACCGAAATGGGTGCCAGTATTACTGTAAATGCCCCTATATAATGCTCCCATAGTGCGCTTCCCCCCACTTCTCCATAGTGCCCACCCATAATGCGTGCCAGTATATAGGGCCCCCAGGAGATGTCCCCATAGTGCTCCTCCCCCCCACTTCTCCATAGTGCCCCCCTTAATGCGTGGCAGTATATAGGGCCCCCAGTAACATAGTAACATAGTAACATATAGTAACATAGTTCATAAGGCCGAAAAAAGACATCTGTCCATCCAGTTCGGCCTGTAGATGCTCCCATAGTGCTCCTTTCCCCCCATTTCATCATAGTTCCCCCATAATGTGTGCCAATATATAGGGCCCCAGTAGATGCCCCATAGTGTTCTTTTCCCCCCAGTTCTCCATAGCGCCCCCCATAATGTGTGCCAGTATATAGGGCCCCAGTATATGCCACCCTCATATGTGCCAACATATAGGGCCCCAGTAGATGCCGCCATAGTGTTCCTTGCCTCCCCTTTTCCATAATGCCCCCCATAATGTGCTAGTATATAGGGCCCCCAAAGTGCTCCTTCCCCCCTTCTCCATAGTGCCCCAAAATGTGCCGGTAAATAGGGCCCCCAAAGTGCTCCTTCCCCCCTTTTCCATAGTGCCCCCCCCCATAATGTGCTAGTATATAGGGCCCCCACCCCCGTTCTTGCCACAATATACAGTCATGGCCAAAAGTTTTGAGAATGACACAAATATTATATTTTCACATGATCTGCTGCCCTCTGGTTTTTATGTGTGTTTGTCAGATGTTTTTATCACATACAGAAATATAATTGCAATCATATTATGAGTAACAAAAGCTTATGTTGACAGAATGAGTTAATACAGCAAGTCAATATTTGCAGTGTTGACCCTTCTTCTTCAGGACCTCTGCAATTCTCCCTGGCATGCTCTCAATCAACTTCTGGACCAAATCCTGACTAATAGCAGTCCATTCTTGCACAATCAATGCTTGCATTTTGTCAGAATTTGTAGGTTTTTGTTTGTCCACCCGTCTCTTGATGATTGACCACAAGTTCTCAATGGGATTAAGATCTGGGGAGTTTCCAGGCCATGGACCCAAAATCTCTATGTTTTGTTCCCTGAGCCATTTAGTTATCACCTTTGCTTTATGGCAAGGTGCTCCATCATGCTGGAAAAGGCATTGTTGATCGCCAAACTGCTCTTGGACGGTTGGGAGAAGTTGCTCTCGGAGGACATTCTGGTACCATTCTTTATTCATGGCTGTGTTTTTAGGCAAGACTGTGAGAGAGCCGATTCCCTTGGCTGAGAAGCAACCCCACACATGAATGGTTTCAGGATGCTTTACAGTTGGCATGAGACAAGACTGGTGGTAGCGCTCACCTCGTCTTCTCCGAATAAGCTGTTTTCCAGATGTCCCAAACAATCGAAAAGGGGATTCATCAGAGAAAATGACTTTACCCCAGTCCACAGCAGTCCACTCCCTGTACCTTTTGCAGAATATCAGTCTGTCCCTGATGTTTTTTCTGGAGAGAAGTGGCTTCTTTGCTGCCCTCCTTGAGACCAGGCCTTGCTCCAAGAGTCTCCGCCTCACAGTGTGTGCAGATGCACTCACACCTGCCTGCTGCCATTCCTGAGCAAGCTCTGCACTGCTGGTAGCCCGATCCCGCAGCTGAAACACTTTTAAGAGACGGTCCTGGCGCTTGCTGGTCTTTCTTGGGCGCCCTGGAGCCTTTTTGGCAACAATGGAACCTCTCTCCTTGAAGTTCTTGATGATGCGATAGATTGTTGACTGAGGTGCAATCTTTCTAGCTGCGATACTCATCCCTGTTAGGCCATTTTTGTGCAGTGCAATGATGACTGCACATGTTTCTTTAGAGATAACCATGGTTAACAGAAGAGAAACAATGATGCCAAGCACCAGCCTCCTTTTAAAGTGTCCAGTGGTGTCATTCTTACTTAATCATGACAGATTGATCTCCAGCCCTGTCCTCATCAACACCCACACCTGTGTTAATGGAGCAATCACTGAAACAATGTTTGCTGGTCCTTTTAAGGCAGGGCTGCAATGATGTTGAAATGTGTTTTGGGGGATAAAGTTCATTTTCTAGGCAAATATTGACTTTGCAAGTAATTGCTGTTAAGCTGATCACTCTTTATAACATTCTGGAGTATATGCAAATTGCCATTATAAAAACTGAAGCAGTAGACTTTGTAAAAATTAATATTTGTATCATTCTCAAAACTTTTGGCCATGACTGTACTTTAAATAATTAAAACAATTAACACATATACTTACCTCCATGACACTCTTAGTGAAGCGATGCAGGCTTCTTCCGGCCTGTGTCCCTCTCTGTATGGCTCAGGCGGTGCGATGACGTCATCGTGCCACCTGCGCCGGCCTCTAATAGGCTGCAGGCACTAGGCCTGCAGCCTATCAGAGGAACGAGCAGGGGAAGCGCCTCTCCCCTGCTCCTCCTCATTATTCATCTGTATCGCTGTCCTGAGGACAGAAATACAAATGAATATAGATGAGCGCTTCCACAATGGAATCGCTCATCTCTCCCAGCCCTGCTGCATGTGAGAAAGGGCCCCCCTCCCTCCCTGGGCCCCTGTGCAGCCGAACCGGTATATCCGCCCCTGCTGCCACTTGCTGGTGAACCACCATGAACATAACAGTTTCATAGCAATATTATGAATGCACAGTGTGGGAGGACCTGGAGTAAATACACACAAATTATTGTTAGCCATTAGAGACAGTAGCAAGGTGAAGGAATGGTAGTGCCCGCTCTGGGCCACTACACAACCCTCTGTAATGGATTGTCACAGTTTTTACATTATAGTTTGTTCCCAGATTTAATTGTGCCATTTTTTTTTAGTTTTTAATGTTTATTTTACAGTCAGTGTGAAAATTCAGATGGGAATGTTGCTAAGGGCTCATTCAGACAGCCGTATGAATGAGTCTGCATCCGTTCCACAATTTTGCAGAACGGGTGTGGACCCATTCATTTCTATATGGCTGCAAAAGATGCGGACAGCAAACGGTGGTTCCACGGCTCCATAGAAAAGATAGAGCATGTCCTATTCTTGTCCGCAATCACGGATAAGAATAGGCATTTTCTATTATGGTTGTGGCCACGTGCGGTCCACAAATTGCGGAACTCACACAGCCGGTATCCGTGTTTTGCAGATCTGAAAAACACTACGGTCATCTGAATGTTCCTTAACAGTATTAAGCGTGAATTCCAACAGGTTATTCCCACAGACAATGCTGTGAATCAGTCAGACACTAACCGCGGCATGCAGCAGTTTGTGTCCAACCGATTCTCCACATTATGTGCCGGAATCCGAGTGGATCTCCACCGGACCCCATTCTACATAATGGGGCCAGCGGGCATTTCATTTGTATCCAGCAGTTCCGTATCCAGAGAATTCCAGCAGGCTGTTCTCTGCTGGAACAGCCTGCCAGAATTCACAACGCAGGTGTGAAACTAGCCTTAGAAGATTATGGTACAGATATTGCATCCAATTTCAGTAGCTTCAAGCCTCACATAGTAACATAGTTTATAAGGCCGAAAAAAGACATCTGTCCATCCAGTTCGGCCTGTTTTCCTACAAGTTGATCCAGAGGAAGGCAAAAAAAACCCTGTGAGGTAGAAGCCACTTTTCTCCATAGTCTGGGGTTTTCACATGAAAGGTTGCTTTAGGGCATGTTCACATGCAGCAGATTTGTTGCAGAAATTTCATCAAGTGAAAATCAGTTCCAATTTCTCTGAATGGGGTTGTTTCAGTGGCAAGCACATGAATTTCTGGAGTACTAGAATCTCCTATAACACCTGGACAGCACTGCTCCATCGATGATCCAGGTTTTTGACAATATCAGTATGAATAGATTTAGGAGACAGCTATATGGGGAGGCTGTGCAGCGACTGAGAAGTAGCCACGGTGTAATAAGAACCACACAGCTCTGCATGTAACCTAAAGGGGTTGTCCTATGAATAATATTCTACAGGGGGTTAATATTCTACAGGGTTGTCCTATGAATAATATTCTACAGTTTTCAAACCAGCACCTGTATCTGAATACTTTTGTAACTGCATGTATTATAGCTACTGAGTTGTTCAATGAAATCTATCTGTATAGCGCCACCTGCTGTTTGCCCTTTTTCTAATTTTTCTGTCCTGCTCACTGAGACGGACGCACATGCTCATTTCCGACAGGACACACCCTCTAAGAAAGGACACACACCTAAGCTGCCAGCTTGAAATAAATCTAGCAGAACATTTGGAGCAATGAATGGGGAGATCTCTAGATCCATGTCAGCTACAGGGCTGGTTCTAGCTTTGTACTAGATCACGCACTATATGTACTAGATTATGTATGATTTTCATTTTTTAGATTAGTCATGGGATAACCTCTCTAAGTGCAAACTGACTGTTTTCCACTGGGCCTTGTTACTAGGCACACTGTTTTATAGGTTACTGAGCAGCCATTCATTGGTTTGTAATGAGTTACATGAATACCTTTGCACCTTGCGGCGACGCTCAGTTCTCACTACACCATGAGCGCTGCATAGCTGTCCATGTGACTGCGCCCTACGGGTGCTGCCACAGTTCCGAGCCATTGCCACAATGTCGCCAGGAGCAGTGTCGGACTGGGGTGCCTATGGTCCACCAGTAAAATTTATTTTGAGGGCCCACCATGTGGATACATTCAAATATTACCTGCTCACACAGCAGCACACAAGGGTCCCTGCAGCAACTTTGAGAAGGTGGGTCCCCCAGAAAAGAGGGTACTGGTTGTTCTGCCTCTGTACCTAGAAGCCATCACAGCCACCTGATGTATCTATGATAAACTGGGTAGTTTCATAAATAATCTACTCATTTTTTATATGAACATAGGCTGGTTGAGATGTACACTGCCTATCTACAGTGCCTTGCGAAAGTATTTGGCCCCCTGGAACTTTTCAACCTTTTGCCACATTTCAGGCTTCAAACAAAAAGATATAACATTTTAAATTTTTGGTGAAGAATCAACAACAAGTGGGTCACAATTGTGAAGTGGAACGAAATTTATTGGATCATTTAAACTTTTTTTGTAATAATAAAACTGAAAAGTGGGGCGTGCAAAATTATTTGGCTCCCTTTCATTAATACTTTGTTGCGCCACTTTTTGCTGCGATTACAGCTGCAAGTCGCTTGGGGTATGTCTCTATCAGTTTTGCACATCTAGAGACTGAAATTCTTGCCCATTCTTCCTTGCAAAACAGCTCGAGCTCTTTGAGGTTGGATGGAGAGAGTTTGTGAACAGCAGTTTTCAGCTCTTTCCACATATTCTCAATTGGATTCAGGTCTGGACTTTGACTTGGCCATTCTAAGACCTGGATACATTTATTTTTGAACCATTCCATTGTAGATTTTGCTTTATGTTTGGGATCATTGTCTTGTTGGAAGATAAATCTCCGTCCTAGTCTCAGGTCTTTTGCAGACTCCAACAGGTTTTCATCCAGAATGGTCCTGTATTTGGCTCCATCCATCTTCCCATCAATTTTAACCATCTTCCCTGTCCCTGCTGATGAAAAGCAGGCTTAACCATGATGCTGCCACCACCATGTTTGACAGTGGGGATGGTGTGTTCAGGGTGATGAGCTGTGTTGCTTTTACGCCAAACATATAGTTTTGCATTGTTTCCAAAAAGTTCGATTTTGGTTTCATCCGACCAGAGCACCTTCTTCCACATGTTTGGTGTGTCTTCCAGGTGGCTTGTGGCAAACTGTAAGCGAGACTTTTTATGGATATCTTTGAGAAATGGCTTTCTTCTTGCCAGTCTTCCATAAAGGTCAGATTTGTGAAGTGTTTGACTGATTGTTGTCCTATGGACAGACTCTCCCACCTCAGCTGTAGATCTCTGCAGTTCATCCAGAGTGATCATGGGCCTCTTTGCTGCATCTCTGATCAGTCTTCTCCTTGTTTGAGATGAAAGTTTAGAGGGACGGCCGGGTCTTGGTAGATTTGCAGTGGTCTGATACTCCTTCCATTTCAATATGATCGCTTGCACAGTGCTCCTTGGGATGTTTAAAGCTTGGGAAATCTTTTTGTATCCAAATCCGGCTTTAAACTTCTCCACAACAGTATCACGGACCTGCCTGGTGTGTTCCTTGGTCTTCAAAATGATGATGCTCTCTGTGCTTTATGCCCCTTTCACAGGTGCAGAAGACACGTCTCCCGCAACGCATCTATAGGGCTGGACTTGGCACTGACAGGGATCGCATAGCATTATATGCGATCCCTGTCAGTGCCTAGTCCAGCCCTGTAGATGCGTTGCGGGAGACATGCGAGTCTCCCGCACGTGTGAAAGGGGCATTAAACAGAACCCTGAGACTATCACAGAGCAGGTGCATTTATACGGAGACTTGATTACACACAGGTGGATTCTATTTATCTTCATCAGTCATTTAGGACAACATTGGATCATTCAGAGATCCTCAATAAACTTGTGGAGTGAGTTTTCTGACCTGAAAGTAAATGGGCCGAATAATTTTGCACACCCAACTTTTCAGTTTTATTATTACAAAAAAAGTTTAAATGATCCAATAAATTTTGTTCCACTTCACAATTGTGACCCACTTGTTGATTCTTCACCAAAAATTTAAAATGTTATATCTTTTTGTTTAAAGTCTGAAATGTGGCAAAAGGTTTAAAAGTTCCAGGGGGCCGATTACTTTCGCAAGGCACTGTAATAGTGCAGTAAGACTACTCTGTCATGTGCCACTTGTGCAGGAGTAGTAGACTAGGGGCCCACCTTGCTCAGGGACCCGCCAAGGCATTCACCTGTAACCCTATGGGCCAGTCCGAGCCTGGCTAGGAACCATGGGTTAACCCCTTGCTGTTAATGGCTGTACGTTTCTTAGGAAAACCGTGTGGCCATTAACAAAGAGTTACACGTTTTTCATAGACCTGGACCATGGACGTGCATCTCAGCAAAGGCTGGGTCATATGATGGCCAAGCAGCAGCCACTAAATGTGACAGCGCCCTAACATTCACCTATTTTTGTTTCATACATGTAGTCAATGTAGATTTGAAGACATTTTTATGGTCACTGTGGACCTACTCATTTTTCCCATTTATATATTTAAGCATGCAGATTGCTATCGGATACTCCTGCAAGGCGGTTAATTGTGAACCATGCTTATACAAACATGAGCACCTCGCTCCTTGTGTATTTTCTTTAGCTCTTTATGGTGCTGATAGATTAAAGTCTCTGAAGAATCCAAAGTACTGTGATTATGGAGCAGTGATCTTCCTGAGGAAAAATATGCTTCACACAGTGAGGAAATAAGCCAAGGCCATAGAATAGCATTGAATTTCCTCTCCTATTCACATTAGGAAACCTTGACTGTCCAGTGTACTTGCCAGTTTTAAATCGGAAATGTTGTGGAAGGACAGCATTATTTCTCAGCAGAAAATATAAAAGTACATTGATGAATGTGAAACATTCGCTTTAAGTTTGACTTTGTACCAATGACATCAAGGTTTTTTGTTTTTTTTTGCTGGCCCAACCTCAGAAGCCATATTACTTCACTTGTTATCAAAGAACGGAAATAGTTAAAAAAAATCACATGGAAAGATAAATGTAGCTGATGTTAAAGAGAAGTAGCAATGGTCATGACGGAGGTATAGGTCAACTCCGCTTGCCCCTTACCTGTACCCTAATATAATCTTACTACCTCCCCTCCCCGTACCCAAAAAGACACAGACACAAGGTTGGATTAATATCGGCCACAGCAGCCATTTTATTTACCATAAAACATAACATTTTTACCATAACATAAGTATATATCCCCAGTAACCCATATGCAACGGCATATGAACAGTACCCCTCCCGCATATGTATAACATATAACTAGTACTACAGGTGGAGGTCCTTGAAGCCCAAAAAATGATGTCAACACTTCAATGGGGTAGGCCATCTTGCCTCCAGCCGATGAGCGCCAGCTCAGAGGCACCCCTGATGACCCCTTAACTCCGCCAAAACCAACCACCAACCATGGGACCCTTCCCCTCCTTCCTACTACCATTTTACCAACTCCAAGGACCTCCCCCCCCCCACCAACTCACAGACTTGACTCCCTTAAGTCTGAGTGTCCCTCCACGCACCCAAAGCTTTTTCAATGCCCTCCTGCAAAGCCAAACACCACATGTCAATGCCCACGGCATTGAGGTGTACACATCCTCCCGCCAAAAACCCCCGAGGCCTTTTTCCAACTCTAAGTGCCTAACTGCCAAAGCCCCATTCTGTGCCATAAACTGGCCAATTACCCGATTAACCTTAACCCGGGCCCTGTTTACAGCATCAGTTGAGCAAGCACCTTGCCACACCTTCACATGGTACTATATCAGACCACACGGTCACCAACTTTGGGAACATAGCCCAACCGAAGGATATCAAACTTAGTATCCCTCACCAATTCTCTAAACGGACGCACCCCTAAATCATTCCCCCCCCACGTGCAGCACTAAAACGTTCGGAGCCCTGTCTAACTTAACAAACCTGTGAACTTCAGGCAACACACTCCCCCAAACCATCCCCCTTCGACCAAGCCACCTTACCACCGCATCAGATTGCGAAAGGCCCAGTTGTTGCCCATCTGGCCGTACCCATGCCCGCAACGCTCCCCAAAAAACGTAAGAATGTCCCAGGATCCATATTAACGCCAGCTCAGCACCTGCAACGAAAAGAGAAAAGAACAAGAAGCAAAAAACGCAACATTGCCCTCTGTTAACACACCCCAAACCACCACCCAGACCTAAACCCTGTCAGGTCTCACGTAAGACCTGAACCTGATGGACTCCCAACGGCCTATCCGTTTAATGACCTCTTCCCCTAACCCCCAATGCGCTGCCTCCGTTGCCGTCCCAATCCTGAATGAGTGACTAGCGTACCCAGACCCTTCAACGCCCAAACGCTCCAAACATCTCCTAAAAACTGCCATAAACTGGAACCGGGATAAAAAAGATCCATCCGCATGCACCAACAAAGGCACCACTTCCCTCTGCTTCCTCAACCCATACTCCTTCAAACACCTTACAGGGCACATTAAGCACCCCTGTATAGCATATAAAGTTACCCAGCAGCCCTTCGACGTCCGTTTTTGAGCGTCGGATGCAGAACTCCAACCTATCTAAAAATAAGTGAACATCATCGACCCATAACCCCCCACCCCTGCTAATCGTGGGAGACACAAGCTCCCCCAACCTCATTGCCTCAAAAAACGCCAAAGAAAAAGCCAACCTAAACAACCGTGTCTCCCAAAGCGAACTACAAACTAACCCCACATGCTCCCCTAACTGCAAAAGCAAGGAAAACGACACTGGTCATCGCCAATCTACCCCTGCTCGCAACCGCCACCACCCTTTCAGTGGCCGACCTACCAAAAAAGACTTGGTGACGTCCTCCATCTTGCGAACCTTAAAACCAAATGCAATTCCAGCAACATACCTATTAACCTTTGACACAGACCCCTGCACCTGAACCCTCCTCCCTGCAATGCCCCAGAAATAGTAACAAAGGCATTTCCAAATCTCCGTCGCTAACCCCCAGCTGAGCACACAACTCCTCCAAGTACCGCCTCGTTTTATTATAGGTATCCCATGTACCGGGCGCCAACTCTTTACCCAAACAAACGTAATGATGCGGCTTAGTCACACCCGCCATCGCCCCAGCCAATCGTCGACTAAACACCCTCCCCATAGGCATAATTCTGCATGCAAAATTAAGCTTGCCTAGTAGAGATTGAAGGTCCCGCAACTGAATTTTGCGCAAACACCCGCCCTCAACACCTCTTCCTTTAAAACCGAAAGTTTATCCAGAGGTAATCTACATTCCATCTTCACTGTATCGATTACTATCCCCAGAAAACTTAACTCAGTAACCGGACCCACCGTCTTATCCGCCGCCAAAGGCACCCCAAAACTCGCGAACAACGTGCACAACGTGTGCAATAAAACCGAACAAACCGAGTCCGCCGGGCCAATACATAAGAAGTCGTCCAAATAATGGATGATCGACTTACATCCCGCCGTTTCCGCCACTGCCTATTCAAAAAATGAACTAAACTTTTAAAAATACGCGCACAAAAGCGAACACCCCAAAATGGGACAAGCAACAAAGACAGACCATATTAGACTGCACATCCAAAATATATAACTTTTATTAAAGATAACACTTGCACATGATTAAAAATTTGTATACAACATTAAAAAAAGGACTATGAAGGGCCGAGCTAAGGTAAGCTTTAATAAAAGTTATATATTTTGGATGTGCAGTCTAATATGGTCTGTCTTTGTTGCTTGTCCCATTTTGGTTGTGTTCCAGACCGTGACTAGCACTCCATATCATACTATAGTGTGCCCCCCAGTTCAGTGTTTTCATCCAAAAGCGAACACCCCACCGCCGCCTCAATGTCCGTCTTGGCCAGCAACAATCCCTTTCCAAACTTACGAACCCAAGACACTGCCGCGTCAAACGAGGTATAAATCACAAAACACATATCCGGATCTATACCATCATTGACCGACAAACCCTTCGGGAACGACAGATGGTGAATAAGTCTAAGCTTATTCAACTCCTTCTTTGGAACCACCCCCAGCGGGGACACCCGTAAATCGGGCAACGAAGGTTACAAAAATAGTCCTGCCATCCTAACCTCCTTCATCAACTTTTCCGAGACTACCTCAGGCCGCTCTAAAGCTGATCTCAAGTTCTTTGTGCCTAACACTGGCCCTGACGGATGAAACGGAACCCTGAACCCAAACAAAAAACCTTCTCTCAACAAAACCACCGCCGCCTTATCTGGGTAATTATTTAGAAACGGCTCCATCTTTTCCAGCCGTACTGGGGTCACCCCCTTTGCTATGGGCCGCCCCTCCCTTCTGTTTGTTCCCTTTAAAACAACACACATCTCCATGAGTCCCTCCGCAAGTGGAGCATTCATGCTTAAATTTGCATTTTGCTCCAAACTTTCAGCTCCTCACATTAAACAGGAAGCACAATCCTTTTGCGGATGCTGCCGCAAAACTGGATTGCCCTCCTCCCCCCCTTCAATTCCCGCCGAAAGGACTGACCAGCCCTGACCGGAGCAGTCACCTTTAACCATAAGGCTATATCCTTATGATCCCATCTAATGTTAGGCCGAACTGCTTTCCGCTGCCTAAACTGCTCGTCGTACCGAAGCCACGCTTGGCCCCCATAGACCCGATACGCCTCCCCAATCGTGTCTAAATAACAGAACAGCACCGAAGAACTCTCCCGCGTCTTTTCCCCTATAATGCTCGCTAAAATAGCAAACGCCTGCAGCCAGTTCGGAAAAGTCAGCGGAATCAAACGATACCGCCGCTTCTCCTCATCCTCCTTTTTACCGTAGTCCTGCTTATTCCTATCTAAAGTACATTTTTCCAAGGGAAGCAAGGAAAATATCTCTACGTACTCCCTTTTCCATATACGCTCGTGCACCTCCTTCTTCAAATGCGCACCCAACGGACCCTCAAAGCAGACATACACTTCCCCTTTCGCCTTATCATCTAACCTAACCGTCTTGTCCTCTAGTGAGCCCCCCACCTGCGTCTCAACAGACACGGAACCCCCAGGAGCCCCAGGCGTAGCTCCCACTGCAACCGAGGATCCCCCAGCAACACCGCTAACCCCCCATGCTGGCAACGGTGACCCCCCTGCCGACCCTAAACCCGCCGACAACCCTGCCAAACCACTCAGCAACTGCCCTAAACTTCCCCCCCGCACCTCTAGAACCCAATACAACAGGTAAAATAATTCCCCAATTCATCTCACCTGGCTGCCTGGGCGCTGTGATCCCATCAGCCGTAGATCCAGAATCCACTTGAACCATCATCTGCGATGATCCAGAAGTCCCCGGCGACGCCATCTGCGACGATCCAGAAGTCCCTGGCGAGGTCACCTCACTTGCAGGTCCCACAGCCTCCCACGTGGCCTGGACGTTACTGATGTTGCTCCCAGAAGCTTGAACAGAAGAGGGGGCGGAGCCAGCTCCTTGTTGCTCACTGAGGGAGAAGAGCCTGCTGACTCTTGCTACATGGCCTGCAGCAGCTCTGATTTGGCTGCCATCTTGCTCCTGCAGAAGGGCTACAGGAGAGCCCGCCGACCCTGGTCCAGATCCCACGCTGTGCCCAAGATAACGGGGTGACTACTAATAGGATTCCTCCCCGCCGCGGCATACGAGCAGGAGCCTCGCCCGCAGCCTGCCAACGGAAAGGGTCCCTGGAGGGGCTCCTAATGCGGCGCTGAACTCGGGGGGGGGGGGGGTGTGGTCCGGACTAAAGCAAGCGAGTCCGCTGTGGCCAGCGAGGACCAGTAGAAGAAGGGACCGGAGTGTCACCCACCCCCCGCAGGAGCCCCTGAACTTGCTCCTGCACCCAATCTGCCCCACGGACGCCAGCAGCTGCCCGCAGCTCACCAAGGAGAGCATCCAAATGTGCCATGTCAGGTAAGCCAAGGTACACACGCTGCTGCTAGCTGAGCTGATTAATTAAAATGGCCTCTTCACAACCCGCTCCCACCCCTTTTAAACCCTCACCAAAGTCCACCCACTTTCCATTTGAATTGACCAATCCTGTCCCCGGGGCTCACTGACCGAACCCCCATCATGACGGCCTCCCCTAAAGGCCTTGCCACCCGGTTCGGCCTTAACTTTCACCTTGTTAAATTTTCTGCGGTTGCATGTGGAAGCGCTGTGGCAAAGATAACAGCAGTTTACTTTAGTGCCGTCATTGGAATATATTGACCCACCTGTTTATACCAATTTTTTGTATAAATTGTGTAATTCTGTTGCACATTCATATTCAACTTTTAAAAATGTACATCAAAAAATACCATAAATAGGATAATATATGTTGGCCAGTATATGCAAATGATTGGAGGAGCGTCTCACATTTACTGCTTGTGATTTTGGCATAAAATATGCCAATATTTGGAGCAATGTAGCACATTTTTGGTGTAATTTGGTGCATCTACGTTGAGAAGAATCCACGTGAAGGGGGCATGGTTTAGCATGAAAATGTGTGGCTTAGTGGGAAATGGGTGCTGCCATAGGTGTTACATTTCGTGTGCAAATTGCACCAAAATTTGGGCAAAAAATTCTGTTGCACAGTAAGCCAACCAATAGGTGGTATAAAGGCAAAAGTGTCTAGCCATGCACCAGATTTATCATCCACCCTGAGAGAGTTTAGACTGTCTAAAGACTGTTTACATGGGCCAACACCGCAAGCAATTATCATGACTGAATTGTTTGTTCCTGATAATTGCCTGCTTGTTAGAGAAGGTGAAAGCTGCATTTTACATGCAATTATCACCTCCTTATGGGGACCACAGATCGCTCGTACCCTTAGAGCACGGATCATCAACCTCCGGCACATGTGTTGTGAAACTACATCTCCCATCATGCACACTTGCTTGGCTGTTGTCTTAACTCCCACAGAACTGAAGCATGCTGGGAGTTGCAGAATCATAACAGCTGGAGTGCCAAAGGTTACTGATCCCTGTCATAGAAAATCATTATTTCTGAGCAGCAGATTGTTTGGGACAGGATGATCTGCTGTCCAGAAGCAACGATTTAAGTGACCACATCAACAATGCTTTCACCCGAAGTGTTAGTGCTAGTCCATTGGGTGATTGGTGGCACCTTTACATAGGAATGATCCTTCCTGTTCCAATCATTGGCCTGTGCAATGAAGGCCTTTAGTTTACACTGTCTACAGGATTAATACGGCTACTTTCACATTAGCGGCAGCCTTCTCTGGCAGGCTGTTCCAGGAGGTGAATAGCCTGCTGGATCCGTGCTGGCGCTAATGCATTCGTGCCGCCACTATAATGTTGTAGTTTTATTGTGGCCACCTCTCGGCATGTTTGCCCACCGGAACAGCAGCCATTAATGTGAAAGTAGCCTAAATCAATGTCAATTTTTTTTTTCAACTTTTCTGCCCACTGCACCTTTCGAAAAGTGATAACAAAACTCCTCGGCCTTGATTTATCATAACTTCACTCCAGAATTCTGGCATCAAAAAGTCACAAAATAATGGGGATGTCCTGCTGTAGCCACTTGTTTTAAGCAGGCCTTATTCAACAGCTGTAGGCCAAATGATTGTTTGGTGTACAGCTACCTCTCCCATCTTCCTCCTGGCTTCCCCATACACATACATGTTCGATGGGAGGAGAGAGCAGAGAAAGCCGCTGCCTGGCAGTTCTGGCGGTGGCTTATCTTTCAGAAGAACAAAAGGATTGGGTGAAAATATTCATTTAGCCCGATCCTTGTCTCCCCGTCATCATATATCAGGGTACAGTCGGGAGCTCCCAATATACATAAGGGTTGGCTGAACCCGCCGTTTGAGAAAATTATAATGTGTATGGCCAGGACAATGAGGAGGAAGTGGTAAACAGCTGACATCCTGAAAAATTTCTTTACATATTTTTTGTCTTGATTGCAATTGGATCAAAGGAAATTAGAAAATTTTTACTTAGATTTTTTTTTTCTACATTTTTTAAACGATGATAGATCATATATTATATGATAGCAATATCATATACTTGGCGAAGGCATCTGTGTTGTTGGTATTCCTTAAAGAGGTTGTCTCACCTGAGACAATGTGGGCATATCGCTAGGATATGCCCCCATTGTCTGATAGGTGCAGGCCACTGCTCCAATTCACTTCTGTGGGCCCAACGGAAATACCCGAGCCAGCACTCAACTATTTTCGTCGGCCCCATAAAAATGAATGGAGGGCAGCTGCACATGCGCACTGCACCCTCCATTACTACTTCTGGGCTCCGTTTAGGAGATGGGGGTGGGTCCCAGCGGTGCGACCCGCACCTATCAGACAATGGGGGCATATCCTAAGGATATGCCCCATTGTCTCAGATGAGAATACCCTTTTAAATTAAAGGGAATCTGTCAGCTGATTTGTACCTATCAAACCGGCTGACCTGTTCCATATGCGCTTGGCGAAGGCATCTGTGTTGGTCCCATGTTCATATGTGTCCGCATTGCTGAGAAAATAATGTTCTAATATATATGAGCCCCTAGGAGCAATAGGGGCTTTGCCGTTACTCCTAGAGTCTCTCCTCTCACTCTGCAACTGTTGTGCTCTCTACACTTTGATTGACAGGGCCAGGCAGTGAAAATGCCATTTTCAGCAGCATATGAATATGGTACCAACAAAGATGTCTTCAGCTGCCACACATGCAACAGGTCAGCCAGTTTCATAGGTACAAATCTACTGACAGAAGTTCTTTGTTATGATTACACAAATTGAATAAGATCATCTCTAAAGCATCAAGCAAACTTGATTTTTCAAGCCTCTCATTATAAGAGAGACCTTTCATCCCCTGTAATAATCTAGTCAACTCTCAATAATCTATACTCTCACTCAAGTTCACTCAAAAGCACAATATATGGCACTATAGAGAAGTACTGAGCCGTACTGATGTGAATAAAGCACTTTTGGTTAGATATAACACTTGCTATTAGCTGCTACATCTTCTGAGTGTTTCTCTCTGCAGTGTGTCTTTCACTGCAGCTCAATGTTTCTCCCTCCTCCTTTCTCCATAGATTTCTATGGACAGCTGCAATCTGATCCGTCAGTGAGCTCAGTGTCAGTGTCAGTGTCTTAGTCTTTAAGAATATATTTAGAAGAGAATTCAGAGTTAGTTTATGAAGGGGAGGAGATAAAGTGGCTGATAGGTGGAGAATTTTTTACTCTAATAACATATATTACAAACTTTCTTAGATTAGCTTGTACTAGCCAAGTCTATGCAAAGTTCGTTGAAAGGTTTTTGACGTGTCATGTACAAAAGTATGCAATACGCTCCTAAGGTCCCTCTAGTGGTGACTGCAGACAGTGACCATGTTATCTTTTAAATATATATCTATACTGGGGATTTAGAACTGTGTATCAGAGAAAAACATCTCTGACATCTAAATATATATTACAAAATTAATCGGCACAGAATTTTGAATCCATTTAGATTTAAAACCACAACATAGTATAGGTGACTATAAGGTTTTCATGTTTGTCTTGAAAACCACACAGTCCTAGAAAAGATTTTGCCCAAACATTTAAACATAAAAGGGCTAGGCAGAATAAAGAAAGTATAACATGTAGCAATAAGACTGTTGATTTCGAGTCTCCTCGGGGTGCAGACTTTAAGCTATGACTGAAGTAATAGAGGAAATGTTAGTAGATGTATGGGAACATGACTTCATGGCACACTACAGATTACTTCATTTAGCAGTTTTGACCATTTTGCAAGTCTCTATAATTGCTGCCGAGAAGTATTCAATAGATTAAGGGAGAGCAACAGCTATGACATAAGCGCATATTTTACGATATAGATTTATGACAGTAAGTATTGCATAGTTATTACAAGCTCAACATGTCCTATGAAGTCTCTTCTTCAGGCTCAAAGGAACAATGGATTTTGCATCTCTGTTCAGATATCATTAAAGCCAAACGGCTTCTTATTTAGTTTCACAGGTGTGATCAGGCTCTTATGTTCATTCATATTCTAGTAATTGGCATCTTTATCTCAACTAAGAAAAAAATGCTTTATTTTAATCTGCCGTCTCTTTTTTTCAATTTAGAAGCTTAAACAAGTTGGTACGGTGAAACGAAGGTCTACATTTAGGTCAGAGAACAATATGAATGGTGGCTTTGTGCTTATTCTTCCAGATCCTTGTTCTGCATTTTCCCCCAAAGAAGAATAAACTGCATATCAATAGATTGCATAATACATCTGTTATGGCTGACCTTGTAAAGGTCAGCCATACCAGAGGGAATACCCAATTCCCCTTGATGTTTTCAACTCAGCGGCACCAAGAGGTCTGGAATGAAGACAACGACATTGCTGGTTTGCCATGAACAATGAAGTAGGCACTGCCTATATGACCAATTGCTGCAATTGCTACATACAGTGTTCAGTCCTCTCAGTCTGGTAACCAAGGTAGTCTATTAAAGTCTGTGGACACTTCTGCATTTTTTTGATCATTTGCAAAATTAAGCAACACTCTACCAGTTTGCTTCTGCAGAGTATGTGTAAGTTTTTCACTTAGCTGGTGCTGCTGCTAATTCTCACATAAATTCATGATAGCGTTCCTCTTGCTTCTCGTAGCTCTCTCCCCTTCCCTTTGCTTAATGTGAGAAATAGGAGAGCAACTCACACAGGCTGTAGATATGGAAGAAAAAGCACATACAAGACCATTTTCAGGGGGAAGCCAGCAGCATTCTGGACACACAGATCCATCATGTATTACTGGGACGGACAAATTTACATGTGAAAAATCTGAAACTAGGAGCATTTTGAAACTTCAGCTTCACTTCAATCGGGCTGAGCTGCTCCCATGCCATGTGACCGATGAACATAGCGTTATATGGCCTAGGGAAAGCTGTAAGAAGGCAGTGCCACTAGTGGTACTACTGTATGGTTCAAACCTTATACAGAAGCGGTGATTACTAACATGGTGGCAATTATCAGGAACAAATGTTCATATTATTTAGGCTACTTTCACACCAGCGTTTTTGCTGGATCCGTCATGGATCAGCAAAAATGCTTCCGTCATGATAATACAACCGTCTGCATCCGTTATGAACGGATCCGGTTGTATTATCTTTTAAATAGCCAAGATGGATCCGTCATGAACTCCATTGAAAGTCAATGGTGGACGGATCCGTTTTCTATTGTGTCTGAGAAAACGGATCCGTCCCCATTGACTTACATTGTGGGTCATGACGTTTGGATCAGTTTCTTCATGCGGACACCAAAACGCAGCAAGCAGCGTTTTAGTGTCCGCTTCCAAAACAGAATGCTGACTGAACTGAAGCAAAACTGATGCATTCTGAATGGATCCTTTTCCATTCAGAATGCATTAGGACAAAACTGATCAGTTCAGGACCGTTTGTGAGAGCCTGTGACGGATCTCACAAACGGATCCTTACAACGCAAGTGTGAAAGTAACCTTATGATTTCTTGCACTCTTGGTCCCTTTAAAAGAAACCACAAGATGTCATCACAACAAAAAAGATGACCTAGTGATGTGTTTCATAGCATGGAGATTAGTATATAAGAATGGTTGCAAGTTCCTTCCTCATGTTGACTTGTAATATATAAAAAATCCTGATATATGTGCCTATTGGCTTCCCTCTCTTAATTATCAAATTAAGACAAAGCTTTTGGACTTTGACAGAACAATACATTTAAAGGCATCATGCCTTGACATTACCTAATTATTTCTGCAAAGATAAACGTTATAGTCTAGGTCAGAAGACCACTGGGTTACAGAAGCCCCTTTTACTTGGATGATTCATGAGGAAATTCAGGAGTAAAAATAGTAATTCAATAATGTCATGAAATGAGGATGGAGCTTTGCAGGGATGAAATAGTGCATTTAGCTTTTTAGACAATGGATATAACTCAATCAGAGCTAGGACTACTCTTCTAAACTTGCTGGTAAATGCGATTGACAGGGAAGGAGTTTCAGCCTGCCTGGAACAAGAAGGCATTGTTGAGTTGCTCCTCCAGGCAAGAGATAAACATGCAATTATGTTATTAGACCATACTAATACATGGGGCAGGCAGGGAGGTCATTTATCAAACACTCTTGGGGTCTAAATTGTTAAAAAAAAACTTGCTACCAGAAATGTTCACATTGTATTGAGATGAAATTGTTTAATCTTGGAGATAAAGATGGATGAACAAGTAGACAATTTTGTGAATTTGCCATAAGGCAATCCAACGTGAATTTGTTCTTGTCCTTTGGCCAAGGAGGGTCTATAATAGCTTTACTCTGTGTAGTAGACATAGTAATTGAAGATATGGAACGTTCAAAGATGGTTGAAGCCTTCATGCCTAATAATTTTAAGCTTATAATGTTTCTGAATTAGATACAATTAGTCAGCTACCATCTGAAAATGAATGTCTGATTGAAATGGAAGAAGACTAGATGAACACTGGCTTAAGTAGCTTTCAATAGTCATAATTTATCGGACTGTATTTCTTATCCAGAAACATTTAGAAGAATACAGTATATTGTTTCATTTATGAATTCACCTTCCTATCACATCAAGTATAGTAGGCAGTAGTAGGTAGTATAAAACAATAATAAGTATTTTGTACTTAGCACCATTATTTTGAGGTGATGTAAAAATCAAAGTAATACCAATGGTGGCATTTGATATAATATTGAGAAGATAGAGGCTTTTTTCTCATATCACATTTTACTGGGAGATCGAGATGGACCATCACAAATGTGCTTATTTACCTCTGAGTCTTGATTGCATTGGTCCAGGTTGGAGTGCCACAACATAGTAAACCAAAGATGGTAATAGCATTTGCCGCTTTCTGTGTTGGTGTCAGCTTCATGAACATGGTACCAGCTTGCTTGTCTGCATACCCACCATGGTCAAAATGTGGCTTAGCATCTACACCATGCCTACTTAGTATTGCCACCAATGTCTACACCTTTGTCCTGATAGCAAGGATCAACCATCAGAGTTATTATTCCAAACTATATGATATTAGTTATCTGTAAGTCTGTATTAGCAGAGGACCAGAGTAGGACCATGGTCGAGATGAATACAGTATTATAGTATAAGGGCACTGTGCCTTGTACAATTCAGGGAGATCAGTGATGTCACTAAATATTGCCACCCAGCTGTCTATAGCTTGTTTCCAAGATTAGTTTTTGAAGAGTGACTGTTTTAATACATGGATTGAAAACTCTTTTTTTCAAAGAGGGGGGCCGGCTAGTGATAGTTTTTGGGGATATATTTTGTGCTGCTGGCAGTATTTTGTGATGGACTGTGGTATTTGGCTCTGTTGGGGTGGTATAATGTGCCACAATATGGTATTGCTGGCCCTGCCTTCCATCAATTTGGACCCAACTATAAAACGGGGCCACTTTTCATATTTTTTCCAGGGCTACTTTAAGTAACCAGTCCTCCCTGTTTACCTGCTTATCTAGGTGACTAGAGGAGCTCAAATCAAATAATCAAGCACATGCCTTTCCCAGGATACATTATGATTAGCTCTGGAAAAATGTATAATGGGCTTATGTCTGAGAAATCTGCCAATTAGATGCTTAAAGGGGTATTCCATGAATTAAAAACTTTTTACTCACTTATCTAGAGGACTTTCTTCCCTTGCTGCGGGCAGGCAGGAGCTCAAATGTGACAGTCAATCACCTGCATCTCCCTGGATTCATTGCAGTAAGCTCTTGTTAACCCCTTCATCTCCTGCATAGAAAAACAGTCCTTCACATATACCCTAGAGATACAGTACAGACCAAAAGTTTGGACACTCCTTCTCATTCAAAGAGTTTTCTGTATTTTCATGACTATGAAAATTGTAGATTCACACTGAAGGCATCAAAACTATGAATTAACACATGTGGAATTATATACTTAACAAAAAAGTGTGAAACTACTGAAAATATGTCTTATATTCTAGGTTCTTCAAAGTAGCCACCTTTTGCTTTCATTACTGCTTTGCACACTCTTGGCATTCTCTTGATGAGCTTCAAAAGGTAGTCACCTGAAATGGTTTTGACTTCACAGGTGTGCCCTGTCAGGTTTAATAAATGGGATTTCTTGCCTTATAAATGGGGTTGGGACCATGAGTTGTGTTGGGCAGAAGTCAGGTGGATACACAGCTGATAGTCCTACTGAATAGACTGTTAGAATTTGTATTATGGCAAGAAAAAAGCAGCTAAGTAAAGAAAAACGAGTGGCCATCATTACTTTAAGAAATGAAGGTCAGTCAGTCCGAAAAATTGGGAAAACTTTGAAAGTGTCCCCAAGTGCAGTCGCAAAAACCATCAAGCGCTACAAAGAAACTGGCTCACACGAGGACCGCCCCAGGAAAGGAAGACCAAGAGTCACCTCTGCTGCGGAGGATAAGTTCATCCGAGTCACCAGCCTCAGAAATCGCAGGTTAACAGCAGCTCAGATTAGACACCAGGTCAATGTCACACAGAGTTCTAGCAGCAGACACATCTCTACAACAACTGTTAAGAGGAGACTGTGTGCAGCAGGCCTTCATGGTAAAATAGCTGCTAGGAATCCAGAATATAGGCTCCAACCACCGTGTCTTTGTGCGACGCAGAAAAGGTGAACAGATGGACTCTACATGCCTGGTTTCCACCGTGAAGCATGGAGGAGGAGGTGTGATGGTGTGGGGGTGCTTTGCTGGTGACACTGTTGGGAATTTATTCAAAATTGAAGGCATACTGAACCAGCATGGCTACCACAGCATCTTGCAGCGGCATGCTATTCCATCCGGTTTGCGTTTAGTTGGACCATCATTTATTTATCAACAGGACAATGACCCCAAACACATCTCTAGGCTGTAGGTATTTGACCAAGAAGGAGAGTGATGGGGTGCTACACCAGACCTGAACCCAATCGAGATGGTTTGGGGTGAGCTGGACCACAGAGTGAAGGCAAAAGGGCCAACAAGTGCTAAGCATCTCTGGGAACTCCTTCAAGACTTTTGGAATACTTATATAAGACATATTTTCAGTTGTTTCACATGTTTTTGTTAAGTATATAATTCCACATGTGTTAATTCATAGTTTTGATGCCTTCAGTGTGAATCTACAATTTTCATAGTCATGAAAATACAGAAAACTCTTTGAATGAGAAGGTGTGTCCAAACTTTTTGTACTGTATATATGCTATGTAATGCTCCCACAATATCCTGTTTCACTGTCTAGAGAGATATAAGGCTATATATTCCTACAAATTTAGGGAGGGATGAATGAAAAGAAGGCGTCTGGACCACTTCACTTGCTTCTCTATGAGATCACTATGCTAGCACTGGGGGGAAGAAGAGAGCAGTGAAGGTACTGAGCATGTTAGTCCACCACAGAATGCATGAGATGCTGGACCAGAAGGATATACAGCAAGTTTCCTGATGCAGTTTTAGAAGCCAATATCAGGAGTGCATAAAAATTATAAAAAGGATAGAAAGTATAAAGGCCAATACCACTTCTCTTTTTTGAGTTTACTCCTGTTTTGGCTTTCAAAACTGCATCAGGACACCTGACCGTGTGGCTGCACCCTTAAGACTCTTGAATACCATCTAGTAACCTTCTGGGATCTCAAAAGGAGTGTGTGTTTATTTGCACATTAGTTGCAGTTCCACATACACAGATCATCGGCCAAGTTGCATCCATGGAGATAGATGTGCCGAACCTGGAGTCTGTCTACACTGAAACATTTCAGCCATTAGCATCTGATCAGTACATGTAGTGTAAAACTATTTACTGTGTTTCCCTCTTCTTCTGTGATGCCAACATATTCTGCAGCACTGTACAGAGATTGCAGTCTCTACCCTCATAATCTAATTTCCCTATCTTAGACAGAAAACATTAGAGCCAATTTCATAGAAAGTCACATAACCTATCAGTATTATCTTGGGGTGTGGGAGGAAACCCCAACATACAAACTCTGTTTAGAAGTTATCCATGGTCAGATGTGAATCCAGAACTCCAGTGGTCCAAGTCGACATTGCGGATTATTGAGCTACCATATTAAAGTATCTTTATAGTAGAAGGCAAGCATCATTAGGCTATTTCAAGGAGCCAGTCAATATAGTGCACATTTAATTATATTTTTCATGGATTTTAAGGCCATAAACTTTAAATAACTATTTTTGGACGCAATGAACCTATGCTTGGATAACTCTCATTAAGTCCACATTTCTGAATAAGAGCATAAGTGCCTTTATACCTAAAATGAGCAACACTGACTTCATATTGAGCACTGTCCATTATAGGTATAAAGTCTGTTAATGACACTCAGAGATATTATATAGAAAAGTTTGCAGGTCTAACTCTTGAAATTAAATACGTGATTCAGTTTAGGAGAGACGTCTATTACAGAGACAGGTTTTATGAAGTTAGCAATATCTGGGAATATATATTCTATATACCAAGGTGAATTCTCAACAGAAACTGCAGTAACTGTTCAGTTCATTGCTGAGATTTGGTTGAAATAAAACATATAAAGTGTTTGGAACAAAGCCAATCTCAATATGTTGGCTGGTTTTTATTACACGAACTGTTTGCATTTCTCATGTAAAGCTGGGGCTTTGCAAAGTCTGCCATGAGTTAGATCATAAGCTCAGACAAAAAGAATAAGAATCTAGAAGTGAGTGGTCATAGTTTATCTGTAAACTGAATAAATGGAGTAGATGGACTATATATACTGTATATACTAGCAGAAGGACCCGGCTTTGCCCGGGTATATTTCAATTAATGTTTATGTGTGTGTCATTAAAAGATATCAAGAGTGACCTCTACAGCACCCCGCCTCCTTAACAGTAACCTCCACAGCCACCACCCCTTAACACTGACTCCCCCCACAGTGCCCCATCTCCTCCACAGCAGCTCACCCCCTTAACTTTGACCTTCACAGCAGCCTGCACCTTTAACAGTGAGTGCCACAGCACCTCATCCCCTTGACAGTGACCTCCACATGGGCTTGCCCTCGTAAGTGACCTCTACAGCACCCACCCCTTAACACTGACCATAGGTTATAGTCCCCCTACCTCCACCATTCCTGGCCCCCTTGACAGAGACCTCCACAGCGAATGCCCCTTTAACAGTGACTGTCACAGTACCCTGCTTCCTTAACAGTGACCTCACAGTACCCCACTGACCCTTTAATAGCGGCCTCCACAGTCCCCTCCTCCCTTAACAGTGACCTCCACAGTGCCCGCCCCTTTAACAGTGACCTCCACAGCAGCCTGCCCCTAGGATGGCCAGAGGTCCGTTTTTAGGCCGGACAGTCTGGCTTTCAGACTCCCTGTCTTCCATTCAGCGCAGGGCCTGGATGGACACAGGGATGTCCTTTTAAGCAGCTCACTCTCAGACAGCAGCACTTTGCATGCAGCACTGAGCATGAGCTACAGGGAGAAAGTCACCCTCCCTACCACCCCTGCAGCTGACAGAAGTAGATTTTTACCTTCATTTTTGCAATCCCTGTCGGCTGCAGAGTGAAAGGGGGTATGGCCTGACTGGGTCGGGTGCGCGACTTAGCGGAACCTGGGGACGGGGCTTTTAAGTCCTTCTTTTGGGGGTGGCCTGAATTGCAGGTCAATGCCATGGTAATTTATGAGGAAACACCGTGGGTAGCAGTGGAAGAAAACATCTTTTACTACAACTGAATAGTAAATATGTGACATTTACATTATATTTGGTCATGATTGATGATGAATTAGTCTAAAACATAAGGCATATTTATGGTAACCAGAATACCCCTTTAACAGTGTCATCCATAGCGCTCTGCCCCTTTAAAGCAGACCTACAGCAATGAAGAACACTGGCTGGGTTGTTATGGAAGCCTGGTGTGAAACTGTATGTGAAGGCTAAGGGCCTGCAAGCTTCTATTGGCTGATAAGGGTCATGTGACCAGTCTTCTATTGGCTAATGCATTTTTTGGGACTATCTCAGGAACAGTATGTCCTGCAGAGCTGAGACCTGTTCTAAAACCTTCCCGGACACCTGATGTACCTGTGTGCCAAATTTCTTGATTGTAGCTGCGACGGTGCGGATTCCTTTAGTGGACATACACACATACATACACTTTATATATTAGATATAGATTTCCAGAGTTTTCAACCCTACAAATCGCCAAAAGATTTGTTTGAATTGACATTTATTACACACATAATTCCAATTGTTCCAGACAAAAAATTTTTTAATTGTAAACAAGTATTTGTCATAAAGTTTTAAAACTCAGAATTCAAAAATTCATTTTTTTCAGCAGATTTGTTTTTAAATAAAATTTAAATTGAAAAATGGTAGTTTCATAAGTATTTAGTCTTGTTCGGTGGAAGCCCAAGGTGAAAGCTACTGTCCTAACAACAATGTGATATATGTAACATGGTCTCAAGCATTTCACTGGTAAAATATTTGCAGTACTAGAGTGCATGGAGTGATCGATAGTAGAGGCACCGCTCTACATTACTATATGTATAGTACTGTACCGCTCTCTACCTACGCTGGGATGAGCTGCTCCTTTTGTCACCAGGTGAGGCTGGCTCCGTCCTATTTTTCTGGTATACAGGATCCTAAAGAAGCTCTTGCCCTGAACATAAAGTGATTTACAACTTTCAGCAACTGTGTCTGACTTTTATATGTAGCAACTTGTTTTATTTGTTTTTCTGTTTTAGTCTTTCTTTCTTTCTTTCTTTCTTTCTTTCTTTCTTTCTTTCTTTCTTTCTTTCTTTCTTTCTTTCTTTCTTTCTTTCTTTCTTTCTCTCTCTCTTTCTTTCTCTCTTTCTTTTTCTCTCTTTCTTCATGACCCTTGTTTTTATCCATACAAAAGAAAAAGAATTTTATTTGGGAAGGGGGGGGGGACTAAGTACATTTACTGCATTTAAGGAAATGATGGGGTGAAAGTCAGAAGATTACAGTCACAATATCAGGTCATTAATGTCAGTAAATGTAAATGACATACTCCTCGGGCACATAATCTCTCTAGTGTGACGTGTTGATCTGATATAGCAGTGCTAAGAATAACCACGGTGTTGTATCAATTGTGACATTTGTGCAGCTTATTTGGTTTAATATTGATGACCACGAATCTATTCTTTAACAGACTTATGAAAATATCATAGGACACTTCATTCATTCATTCATTCATTCATTCATGTGTTGCAACTTCAACTAAAAGTAACATATGCTCTAATAGCCTGGCTACGTCCATAGTTTTTTGTTTTTTTTTTAACCGTTGTATTCATTACTTTATGAAGGACTGTACGGAAAGGATGAGTGACATCATCACATTCGCTACTTTATTATAACTTCATTAAATCAATATAAAATACTGTGCCCACCGGGGGTGCACCCCAATGAGGCGAGGTGAGGCGATTGCCTCAGGCAGCACCAGGTAGAGGCAAGATGGGGGGCAGTAGAAGGGGGATTATCTGTTTCTGCAGTATAGTATTGGGAAGCACAGTGGGCACAGTATGTGGTGCTGTATTACCCTGTATGTTTTGTAGCACTATATGTAATCTTTTCCAAGTACGTCTTTAACAGTAGGGCTGGAGGGAAGGGGTTAGGTTAAGAAATTGGCATTGGGGGGGTTGGGGCGCCGTTTCAGTTTTCGCCTCAGGCAACAGAAAGGCTAGGTGCACCCCCTGGTGCCGACCACCACGCTAGAAACCAGAAACCTTTGAACTGTCAGTCATCTGTATGTCTGTTCCGTGACATCCGCAAAAATATAAAACATGTCTACCCTGCACTCTTCACTAGCCACAGGCATAGCAAAGCTAAATGTTAAATTTTACTCAATGAGGCAGCTCTACGAGGCATTGGTCTTATATTGTGATGTCTGCTAAATGGGATCTCGTAAGACTTCTCATAAGATAGTGAAACATGACAAGACGCAGGTTTGGTGAAGTGGAGAGCATTTCAGGGTACCTCTTAGTGGGGAAGATGCAATCACATTTATGGTATCTACCACATACACTTATTCAGGTGTGACAGTGTAAACTGATTGTTTTGCATTACATCCAGGTTTTGAATACTCTGTCATTATGATTTGATGTAAGGTGCTGATACACCTTCAATAGCTGTCAACCAAATGCTCGATTGGCCATTACGAGCAAGGAGAAAGCCACTGCCAGATACCTCAAGTGTCTTATCTCGTGTGAGAACAGTAGGATGGGGCCCAATCCTTCTCTTCCCAGAGGTCATCTGTCAGGGGAGAGTCAGGAGCTCTTCTTACTCATTAGATTGATGGATGGCCTTACCTTTACTGTGTCCTGTTCACCACCTACTAATTGTTTTTAACGTGTCTTTTTGTCATGTATATTTTATGATGACCGTGTATAGTTTGTAAATTAGTAAAGAGATCAGTTTTGGCACAATATTACTTTTTTCTAATTACTACAGAATTCTTTCTTGGCTTTGATCATAAGTCCCATTATAAACAGCTGGGCTTGAAAATTCTATTCTTTTTGCGTTCCTTTACACCTGTTTAATGATAATTTTGTAACTTTACCATATATCATCACAATAATCTGGGACAGAGATCATATGGGCCACCATACTGAATTAAGGCATCTTTGGCCTCAGCACAGCTGCCTGAGGTCTATTGCCAGCCTTACCTACAGTCCTATGTTAAACCACAGGTTAAATTGCGGTATCAGGGTGATGTGTGGCAAATAACAAGCTCAGTTTTTCTACATGAGACAAACTCTGCTCTGCAACATCTGTACCTGAATTTAAATATAATGCCATTGGAAATGAATAAATAGTATCAGTAATAGACTTAGTAACATAGTAACATAGTTTATAAGGCCGAAAAAAGACATCTGTCCATCCAGTTCGGCCTGTTTTCCTATAAGTTGATCCAGAGGAAGGCAAAAAACCCTGTGAGGTAGAAGCCAATTTCCCCCACTTTAGGGAAAAAAATTCCTTCCCGACTCCAATCAGGCAATCAGAATTACTCCCTTGGTTAACTATTACTTATAGCACTTGGTTAGCTATTGGGTTTGGGTGCCCCAGTAGAGGAGGACTGTCTTGAGAACACCTACATAAAAAAGATTTAATAAGACCCATGCACTGTTCTCTGTAATGAGGTGTGTGGAGCTACCACTACTGCAGTTTACCATAACCAGGCTATTTTTTGATTCCGGTAGTATGTACAAGCTGCTCTATGTAAAGAACTGTCTACGGATTTTTTTTCCTGAGCCTATTAATACAGCACTTATAATTTTGAGACCTGCCATTTCTCATATTGTCACTTTGAACTTTCATTCTAAATACTCTTGTTTGAATCCAGCTCTGACAAAACCATAAGAGGTCCACACTGAAAGGCATATTTATTTTACTTTGTGCAACTGGTTTTATGCCATTCAGTTATAGCTTTGAGTCTTACTCCTTCAGAGGTGTTAAATACATCTTAAATCGTAAAACAAATGTTTGAAAATGTGGGGCTGGATATACAGCAGGCCAGCTTTTAATGGTTCCTTTATATTTATCAGAAATCCAGAATTTATTCACGCCTCCTCATCATTCTGCATGCTTCTCGGTTCTGGTAGAGTTTGAACCCTTTCTTTATGTATAGCTCATGTAGCTATTTTAGAGATATTTCTTGCTGAGTTGGAACATTGTTTTTGCTTAATATTTATCTAGTTAGACCAGTTGGGGGCCAAAATATTTCTTAGGGCTTGTGCACATGACGGTATTTTTTGTCCGCATCTGAGCTGCATTTTTTGTGGGTCACATGCAGACCCATTCACTTCAATTGGGCCGCAAAAGAAGTGGCCAGCACACCGCGTGCTGTCTGCATCTGTATGTCTCTTCTGTAGCATTCGCAAAAATATAGAACAAGTCCTATTTTTGTTCGCATTACGGACAAGGATAGGACTGTACTATTATGTCCCAGACGTTCTGTTTCACAAAATGCAGAACGCACATGGTTAGTATCCATGTTCTGAGAATTTGTGGACAGCAATACAGGCAACGGTCGTGTGCATGAGCCCTTACCCTTATTAAAGGGGTAGTCTCATCTTACCTATTCATCGCATAGCCACAGGTTATACCATGAATACTTGATAGCATATGCTATAAATGTGTAAGATGGGAATATTCCTTGAAGGCTCTGTTCTGACATGCATTAAAGTGGTTCATCTGGGTTTCCAGGTTTTTCATCTGGTTTTTGGGGAGAAAAAAATGCAGTCTGCAGCTTTATTCTTGCCATCATGATTCACCAAAATCCATGTCAAAATGGGTTCAGCATTGGTTATAAAGAGAAGCTATGATGCGTGTGTGAAGAGAGCCTAAAGCTTAACATCAAGATTGGCCATAGACCTTACAGGGAAATTTCCCAGTGGGCGCATGCCCAAAGGGCCGCCCAAGCCCTTCTCTCTACTGCAACCCACAAGCCCTTCTGAATTCAACTACTCTGGCCCACATCTCAGCCCCCTGCTCCATACCTTAATCAGAGATAACTGGAGGAGGAGGACAGAAAATGGCCTCTATGGATGATCACCACAGAGGGACAGCTTTTGGGGCAATATATTGTGGTGCTCTGTGGTATATGGTTCTAATAGGAAGGCATTTTGTGCTATGGTATTGCGGACACTGCCTATTTGAATTACCATACCTTCTGTCATTTTGGACCCCCTATACAACATGGGGCATTTTTAGGATTTTTCCAAGGCCACTTTACCAGTCCGCCCCAGCTTTTCATTAATATGTTTTCTCCAAATTTGACCCGATCCCTTTTTCTAAAAACTCAAGTGTTTCTCCTTTGCTTGTGTTCTTTACATCATGATATTATAGGGTGTTTTGGGGGTTGATAAATTTCCCCTGTTACCTCTATGACTTCACATACAATGCAGACTTCAGTTAGAGCACATTAAATCCTCGACTCTACTTATAGTCATCTTCCTGACTCCACCGCAGCACAAGCTCATTGGAAGTCTCCTCATGTAATACACTTCCATTAGCCCACCGTTTTGCACACCAGTGGAGCAAGGTTTGTGTACAAAAGACATCTTCATTAGTGTCTGCCTTCTCAGGTCAGTCTACTGAGTAATGCTGAAAGAAAGTGTTCTTTACAGTTAAAGCAGTCCAAATTTGGAACACACCTAACCAAGAGGCAGTAATGGCAGATACTATGCCAGCATTCAAAACATCTGGGAGGAGACGTATTATTGAATGGCATATTTCACTGGTCTTAAATCTCTCTTGTGCTGCTGGAGGATGTGCTTAATTTATGACGAGGTGCAGCCCTCGTCATAACTTAGGTGCATCTTGTGGCAGTCCGTGCGCCAGAATGAAATCTGTGGCAGTTTAGAGCTGCTGTAGATTTCTGTCTTCATTTGAGCACAAAAAATTGAGTAAATTAAGAAAAATATGCTGGGCCCACTGGCCACAATGCTTTAGGGAAAGTGGCGAGGGAGGAGCAGGAATATGCCAATCGTGACAAATTTTGAAGCAAGAGGCGTTTAAAAAATCACAAAGATAAAGTTTTTACTTTTTTACCCCAGAAAAGTGAAGCAGGGAGATGATAAGCCGCCCCCCCCCCCCCCACAGACTTTTATCTTACAGTGTATGACATCAAGAATGGATCTTCCAGAAAAATTGTGTTCTGCCATGAGGGATCAAGAGGGAATTTCTTTTTTTCCTCCAAGATGCAAAACTAAAGTATGTAATAATGACCTAAAAGGAATTAAATCATTTTGGTCTAGTGAAGTGCATAAACAAATGAGTAACACTAGGCCATTTCCTGTTTCTTCTTCTTGCAGAACATCACACTACATAACTCGGTTGGAGGCATGGCAGGACCTGCATCACACCAGCTATCAAATCCAAGACTGCCAAACCATGACACCAGCGTTGTAATACAACAGGCAATGCCATCTCCCCAGTCCAGCTCCGTCATCACACAAGCACCTTCTACAAATCGCCAGATTGGGTAGGACGACAGGTTTTATGTTCTTTGATAAAAGTTTCCCTTTTATTAAAATATTAGATGAATGTATCTGTTTGGATATGTATGCCAAGTATAAAGAATATTTATCACTGCCATGTACTAGGATTGACACGTATCGTCGGGAATCTTTCTGCATAGTGCTATAGGTTTGTTGTTATGGATCGACCTTGCATTGAACAAGGTTTGTGTTATCTTTTTGGCACATGCTTAAAGATGTTTGACCTTTATTGAATTTCCTTTTACCAAAAAGAGACAGAGGCGCAGAATGAAAAGAATGTTCTGAACCATCATTTTATTGTTTCAATGTCAAAATGTCAACTTTCGAATTGTTTTCAACTGTGCGGCTTTTATATGAAGTGGATGTAGTACGGTGTTTTATCTGAATTAGGCAGGAATCCTACATGTCATTTTTGTATCAGTTTTAATTGTGCAGTTTTTTTAACCAAAGCCGAAAAACAATGCAAAAAAGAGGATAAAACCAAAGCTAGAACGCACATGCGGTTTTGGTGCAGTTTTTTGAGCCAAAACCAGGAGTGAATACAAAAGAAAGGAAACATAAGAGATAGACTTTTTATCAAGATTGGTGTTACCATACACCAGTCTTGATCCCCTGTGCGTCTGCGTAAGATACTTCTAATTTATTAAGAGACAGACAGAAAAAGGCATAAATGATGGCGCACACCTCACCTGTCCTATAATTATAGTATAGTATATATAATATATAATATAATTATATAATTTGCATTTTTTAGAGGTTCTCACCATTTTTGTAAACTGGTGAGAACCTCTAAAAGTTTCAAGTTATGGAGCAAATACGGCATGTGCCATCATTTGCGACTTTTTACACTGTAAAGACATTGATAAATGCCCCTAATAGAGTATAAAGGAAAGACTCTTGCATCTCTCCTTTGTATCCATTCCTGTGTTTAGCTCAAAATATTGCCACACTGCTGTGATTCTTGCCGTAGGTTCTTTATAAAGAATATTATGTAAAAGCATCTCGCAAAATAGATCGAGATCTTTAGGACTACAAAACAACAAAAATGACCTCATACCATTTGAGTCCTTAGAGTGCATTTAATATTAGGCTAGTTGCATACTAGCATTTACTAATCGGGAACAGCCTGCTGGATCCGGCATTGCCAGACGCTGCCGGAATGCCGTCCGGCCCCATTAGTTGTAATGAGGCCTAGCGGTGATCCACCCACAATCTGACAAATATGCTGAGAAACGGCTGGACAAATACAGCTGCCTCACTTGCATATTAAGAAAAGTTATTATACTGTAACATGGGAACAGAGCTGTGGATCAATAAAAGAAAAACAGCATTTTGATCAGGTGAACCACAGCTATGTGTCTGTACAAACAGATGGATAGGGAGGTGGCTGATGACAGATTCCCTTTAAGGCAGTAAGTCCAAAATATAGAATAAAAATCATATACTGAATGCCAACTTAGGCACTTTATGCCTCAGACAGTTGTAACATTAGTTTGCAAGGCAAAATAATTTGGACACAATATCTAGTTGGCACTGGAAACCAGTCTCTGCTTCCAAGTATGTCCATGCCAAGTAGAAAGATACTACACAGAAATAGGTTTATAATAGATGCTGCTGGTGGTCCCTGAAAGAAGATACTATGGCAAAATTAGATATTAAATTGAGAACTACTATGGACAAAGATGGTATGACAAGGTCTGCTGATGGTCCCTGAAAGAAGGAGGTCATGTCAATACAAAGAGGTTTTAATACAGGTACAGCATGCTTCAGCCCTGTACATGAAGATGCTTCTTGGAATTGACTTTAGTCATTAGACTTTGTTGTTTCAGGACCTTCAGCAGGCCCTGTCATTTTATCCATTCTATCTGTCTCTTTGATATCTACTTTAATCACATTGCTTGTTATTTGGGACTCACTTACTGGTCATATCATCAATAGGAACTAGTATATTATTTCTGATATAATATAAAACAGTGGAAAACCAATTAATATTTTTTCCTTTGACAGTGTCAGACAAAGTTGTCTACCGCTGACCCTTGTAGGCTTTAAAGAGGTTTTTCCGGTTTGCATCAACATCAACATCCTTTAAAACAGGGATGTTCAAACTGCAGCCCTCCAGCTGTTGCAAAACTACAATTCTCAGCATTCTCTAATAGCTGTAGGCTGTCAAGGCATGCTGGGAGTTGTAGTTTCGCAACAGCTAGAGGGCCACAGGTTGGGCATCCCCGCTTTAAAATAATCATTTATAAAGGTAGCTGTAACTTCTGTCTCCCGTTACAGGCTGTGGTCACATGACCATGCAGCTTTTTCTAATTTCCTGTGATATGTCCATGGGCATGTCAAAGCAGCAACAGGGGCAGTGATAGGGGAGAGTCTATTTAACTAGCTGGGTGGGAGGAACAATAAACTAGATTGGCATTGTAAGTGGCGGTGTTTGAACTGTAGCAGAGAAAGAAGAAGTGCATCATGGGTTTGGTTGGATACAGGAAGTGTTACGCACAGGGTGGAAACAAACCAGAGTGATTTGCGTACATGCCGAAAAAGGGGTTAGGAGAGTCCTAATGGGGAAGATGAGGTAAGCAATTACATGAACGTATCTCTAGTAATCCTGGAAAACCCCTTTAATGCTAGGACCACCAGAGGAGCCTCAGGTCTTTTAGTAGGCCAGGTTAGCCCTGGGCCTACTAGGCCACCAGTGATTTTCTATGTGATTACTGTATAATAAATTGCATTTATAGAAATGTATTAGAATATAATTTACAATTGTGGACAGATTTTATGCAGTTCATCTTTAAAAATCTGATATTTTATTTCCACATGAGGATACAGGTATATGGGGGAGAAGGTACTGATAGGTATCAAAGTGTTTATTGATAGCATCTGAACATATGATGTCAAAATTTCCTTTATTTTCCCTCACCCTGTCTGAGCTGTTACAAACAGGATTATGAATCTGTGAGACTTATGAGTTTTCCTATTTGCCATAGGAGGATAAGCAAAAATAAAAAATGTGAGCCTTTTGAAAATGTATGCCTCGAACAGTTGTAACATGAGCATGAAAGGCGAAAGAACTTGGACGGACTCGCTTTCATTTCCATTCCCTCCCAAAACACATTAAAACCAAAACATTTGGGAATAAGTAGTATACTAATTTCAAATGTGAATTTCTTAGTGGTCTCCAGAGAATGGATCTTTTAACATACATTTCATATTAAGGATTGCACATTACACTTTGTATAGCGCCATATTGTAGTAATATTCTGATTTTATCACGGCCTCAAATATTTAAGTGTCAAAGTATGGCCAAGCCACCTGCAAATGTTTGAGATGGCTTCTTTCCAATCCAAACAGCCAACAGTAATGAAAGTCTTCTTTCAGGCTACGCGCTGAGCTCTGCTCCAGCAGGAGGCTGGGATCCACCTGTGCCCACGCAGAGCTCCATTCGTTGGGGAGTGGTGAAGTGTTCACAGATGGGGCTCTCCTGGGAATATCTTCGTCTTTCTCCTCCACTTTCCTTTTAACGTTGTCCACATTTGTCTTCCTGTCCACTCACGCACATTCACTATTCAAGCATCTTTTCATTGATGCTTTGCCTTAGTAACCATAGACGGTATTAAATCCAAGGATCCTGGAAAATACCATAATATTTAGGGAAATTATGGGTAGGATTAGCTGGAAGCAACGCCTCTCTAAAATAAAACCTTGGGGCATTATAAAGCCACATACAGAGAGTAAAAAAAAGTTAAACTTCAGCCTGAAAGCTATGAAAAGTCATTGCTAAGTTTAATAAGGTGTTTTCTTGTCAAAATGTGAAAAGCCTACAACTAAATTAAATCTAAAACAAATGGAAGCAAAGTCACACCCTGCAAAATACAAGACTGGAATGATTAGCATGGTGCACAGTCTTTTTTCTGCCTTTGTTATATTTTTATATATGATATTTTTATATAAAAAACATTCTTCTTATAGACAGTTCTCATAAATCTGCCACTGTGTATTAGTCACATGCCTTGGACTGCTTACTTTTGGGGCAAAACCAGAAACAGGTTTATGTTTTTTTTTATCTTTCTTTATTAGAAATAATTAATTCTTCTGATCTTTTTAAAGGGGTTGCATTTATCAGTGTTATTGTTGTGATTTACTATTATATAACTATATGACTTTTAGTTCCATTTAGTGTGAGGTTTAGTGTAAAGTTTAGTGTAAGGCTACTTTCACACTTGCGTTTTCTTTTTCCGGTATTGAGTTCCGTCATAGGGGCTCAATACCGGGAAAAAAAGCTTCAGTTTTGCCCCCATTCATTGTCAATGGGGACAAAACTGAACTGGAGACAACGGAATGCTCCTAAAAGCATTCCGTTCAGTCTTCAGACTGGAGAGCAAACTGCAACATGCTGCGGTTTGCTCTCCGTACTGTTTATCCGCATCAAGACGGATCCGGAATGACCCCCAATGGAGTTCAATGGGGACGGATCCGTTTGGTGTGACACACTCAGTAATCCGGATCTGTCCTCCATTGACTTTCAATGGAGTTCATGACGGATCCGTCCACAGTACACCACACATGACTGACACATACACACAGACATACACACAGACATACACAGACATACTTACATGCTCCCAGCAGCTCCACACATCGCAGGAGGAGGAGGACTGCGCGCACATAGGAAGATTCTCCCTCCAGCAGAGGGCGCTGTGGGGAATCTAACTATGTGCGCGCCATCCTCCTGTGCTGTGCGGAGCATGCTGGGAGCTTGTAAGTATGTCTGTGTATGTGTATGTCTATGTGTGTGTGTATGTGTATGTGTATGTGACACGTGTGGGGCCGGAGCGCTGCTCCGGCTCCTCACATGTACTTGCGGCAGCACGGATCCGGCGGCACCCTTCAACCGCCGGATCCATGCTGCCACTAATGTGAAAGAGGCCTTATTTGTAATCCCATTTCTTTTATTGTGTAATGTATAGTTTTCTCTAAATTAGAGCATTATCTTTATTGTGTTTTTGTTAATAGGTTGGATAATATAATGTTCTCTAGTTCATTGGGAAACAATCATCCTTTCATTGTGTTTGTGCAATTTTTTTCTAAGTAAATCCAAAATTCTGTGCTGATTAAATTTAAAATATATCTTTATATTGGTTAGAGCTCTGTTTTCTGGTACTGAGTGTTCCCTGCATAGCCATAGAGCTAAATGATAACATTCTGGCCACCTATAGCTATCATGAGAAGTAGTTTAGAAGTGTAATCCATTTTTAACATTGTAAAATAGGTTACTTTCATGGATATGTACAAACTAATTTTTATGCCTTAGTGCCTCTAAAATCTTAAAACCTTTATAAAGACTTAAAGGCTTTGGACACTTTGGGACAATTTTTTAATGATTGCATTTTACTTATTTTCGGCTAAAAGTCTTTTTTTTTTCATTTATCCTTCATTCAAAATGTTTAGCCATTTCTGAGAAATCAGGGTTAAAAATTAGCTGTCACTTTCAGTTGTCCTTGAATCCTGTCAAAGACTCATGTGGAACTCTTATCTCTGATCTCCTGACATCAAATTTTTATCAAACTGATAGGAATATGGCTTAGGGCTCGTTCACACGACCGTATTTTTCTTTCCATGTCCATTCTGTTTTTTTGCGGACCATATGCGGAACCATTCATTTCAATGGGTCCACACAAAAAAACGGAAGGTACTCCGTGTGCAATCCGTTTCCGTATGTCCGTTTTTCCGTTCCGCAAAAAAATAGAACATGTCCTATTATTGTCCTCATTACGGACAAGGATAGGACTGTTCTATTTGGGGCCAGCTGTTCCGTTCCGCAAAATACGGAATGCACAGGAAAGTCATCCGTATTTTTTGCGGATCCATTTTTTGCGGACCGCAAAATACATATGGTCGTGTGAATGAGCCCTTTAAGCACCTTTACACAAGCCGATTATTGTGTAAATTAAAAAATGCACAATTATTAGGCAGTGTAAAATCAATGAATGATAGAGCGACAATCGCTAGATTTCTCGTTGGTTCAATTGTTTGTGTGGGCACAACAATCATCGTTGGACGTTAACGATTTCATACGTGTAAAAAGGAATTGTTCGCTGCATGCACGATTACAGAATATTTATTTGTCCGCAACACAATGCAGCAGTCTGCTTTATGAACAGTGGAATATGCAATTGAAATTACGATTTTGTGAACGATAATTGGTGCATCTAAAGGGTCATTGTTGAAACGTTCACTCATTAAGAAACGACTTGTTCATCGCTCAATAGTAATGATCAAAGCCTAGTGTAAAGGTACCTTTAAAGGGGTTGTCCAAGTTATTTTTTTGTTCTTTGTATGTTTCTAAGTGAATGTAATGGATTTTCGATTCACTTACTTCATCTACAGGGAACCTTTCTCCTAGTTAGCTGAGCGTCACATGACCTGTGATGTCAGCTTCTTTCCCTGCTCTGATGACGTTCTGTGCACCAGCTTGAGGGAGCAGGATGGGTAGGTCTGCCTCTATACACCAAACCTCACTGTGAAGACTGTGCTGGATGGAGTAACAGGCCACAACCCCTGCACTGCCTGATCATCAGCAGCACAGACTCAGGGCTGGAGGCTCTGCCTCAGGTACTGAGCAGCTGCGGGGTTTCCTCTTCTCCAGGCACTGAAGAGATAAATACTGTGCACAGGATCCTCTCTCCCTCCTCACCCTGCAGACACAGAGCTGACAAAAACAGGAGAAGTTCTCTCCTCTATACTCTTCTTCTGGCTGTGAAGAAGTGGCTGCAGAGCATTGCACTAGAACAGTACAGCTGGGACTTGTAGTCCCACACATACAACATGAGTCTCCCAGCAGTCAGACTGCAGGCAGGGCAGCAATTTTATTCATTCCCTTTGCAGAGCAGGGGGAGGGGAAAGGCAGTCTTTGTTGACCCCCACAAATATTCATTAGGAAAACCCAAGAGATTGTTGGTACACGCCCCTACAGTTCTGCAACTGCATGTCAGCAAAGGGGCCAAAACAGAACCACAACTCTTTTTTGTTTGAAGGCAGGAGATCAGAGATAAGAGATGCACATCTCAGAAGCCAGTGAACATTTTTGGGATTTGGGGGAATTAAATATTATTATTATATCCTCATGAGGAGGGCTAACTCCCAGCACTCCTATTGATCAGCTTTCAGAAGGGGAATACCCAACACAGACACTATCTATTGTATGAAACTGTGCTTGGTATAATCTAAAGAGGCAGCACAGCTTCCAAGTGCCGTGGCTACTTTAAACAGCTAATTGGGACCTGTGCCAAGGTGTGGACCTCCACCAATCAGATATTGATGATCTGTCCTGAGAATAGCTCATCAATATTTACTTCCTGGGAAACCCCTTTAAATATGTCCTACCTTTTTGTGTCTGCAGCTCCTATGCACACCTATGTCCCAGCCTGGTTAAAGACTATAAACAAACCTTGAGTCACCCACTTAGTGCATCCGTAAAGTGCCACGTACTATGCCACATATGAAAATAGGTAAATATAGCAGCTTTCCTCCCCTCATTGATCTTTCTTGGCTAGTGACAAACTAAGATGGATCGCTTAGCTGCCAGATGTGCTAGAAACTTCCTGCTTCTTGAGTAGAGTAACAGATTCTCTTTAATATGTTAATCACACATAGAATCTTTTATTTCCCAGGAAACCTTGCCTGAAAGTCTCACTGACTGGACTTGTTGTTTCATTGCGTTATGAAGCATTTTAATGGTAATTCCTGTAGATTTCACCTTTGCAGCGTAAAAGTCTAATAATGTGATAGGGATTCACTGCATCCCATTGTGTATGATGTGCTAAACCCTCCACCCTTCCCCATGGAAAGAAACTAAAAACTGTAGTCTTAAAATGTAAATTTACTAATATTAATTAATGGAGAGAAATAGATGCAGTGAATAAGAACCAACATACACGGAATCAAACTAACATACATAGTAATTACATAAAAAGGCTTGTTAAGCCACATTTCAGAAAGGAGTATAAATCCCCTCATTATACTCTAAGCCGCTGCTGTCTGGTCGGTGCAGCCAATTTATGTCTACACGTTTGTATTAGTAGAAAAATTTTACACTTTCTTCTCTGGCTCGTGAGGTCTGCAGAGAGGAAAAACAGATGGGACTTCATTGATTTTATGAGAGTTTCGATTTGGAGTCGGTCATTTCTGTTGATTGAAATCTGTCTTTCGTATTAGAGGGGTTTGTTTTAATACTTATGGAGCATCAGTGAAAAACATGTAGATTCATCTTCCTATTGTCAAGATCGTTTAGGGACGGAACTTTCTTGAACGGAACAGTATATTTTATTATTACTATCATAACTAGTATACTATTAGTATGATTAGTATTATTCATAATTGCAGTATAAACAGTAATAATGGTAGTATCCTTGTATATGCCATATTATACTTATTTGCATAAGTATTCACATTGTAAAGATCTTCTACTTAGATCTTTACAATGTAAGGGTAGCTAGCTCAGAGCTCAGAATTGAGTCTCCTTCATAGTGTTTCCATGCAAACTGTAAAACTACTACACAACCCAACGGGGTTTATATAGGTGGGAGCAAAGCAGAAAGCAGAAATTGTAGGATCATTGTTTTCCTGATAAATTGAAGTCCTAGTAGTAAGGGTATGTTCACACGATAGATTTTAAAAATCTGTCTACAAAATTCAAAACAGAATCTACTCTTGGTTTTTCAGCGTGTGCTTGTTTTTTTTGTGTTTTTTATAACGCGTTTTTTATTTTTTTCATGCTGTTTTCTTAACCAACAAGTGTTTAGTTCAATACAAAACTGCATTTTCAGCTCATGTTTTTTGGAGCGGATCCATGTGAAAAACTGCACGCAAAAACGCATGGACACATACGGAGCTGTTTTTTGATGCTTCTCATTCATTTCAGTGGGAGATTTAGTGTGGATTCCACCCCAAGATAGAGCATGCTGTGTCTTTTTTCCACGTGGAAAAAAAAACAAGTTCTGCTTCTTATTGAAATGAATGGGAGGCTGTTTTGAAGTGGAAATGCTCCGGAAAAACTTAGGAGGTCATTTACGAACAGATATACGCTACTTTTGTGATGTATATCTGGTGCAGATTCTGTCACACGCCATGTTGCAGCAGAATCTGCTACTTCTTCCCTGCTCATGCCAGGTCTAAAAAAGGGGGCGGGGAAGGTGACAGGCCTGCAGGCCCATCTTATTCATCGTTTTCTACACCTGTTTTAGGTTTAGCAAATGGTAAGGAAGCTGTCTTATATTTAGACCTGAGCTGGATACCCCGAAGTTACGTAGAGGCCAGCACCTCTACATAACTTTGGTGACCTACCCCACCGCAGGGCCTTATTAAGACCAGCGTCTAAAATGCCAATCTTAATAAATCTGCCTCTAAGTTTGAACTGGACCTAAGACTCCAAAATAGTACACATTTATGACATACCCGCTGACATGTCATAAATGTCTGTAGTTGGAATAGACCTTAAATCGCCTCTTCATTGTGAGTGGCCTGCATAGCAGCACCCCCATCTCTTCTTATTGGACCCTTGTCAGCAGATCAAGAGGGGATTGGGGTTATATAGGTATTCCAGGGAGAAAAGGTTAAAATAAAAAAAATATATATATATTACCAACCTCGTTGATCCTACAGTGCTGCTGTTCCCGCCCTACTCCGTTCCCTACTGCTCTCCATTTCCTGTGTGTCTAGCCACATCCTGGAAGTAGAGAGTAGTGTGGGAATGGTAAGGTGAGTACTAGTAATTCTTATTTTTAACCCTTTCTGTTCTTTTAAAAAGATATATATATATTATCACCATGAAAACTCCATTAAATTCTGGTTTTGGCGTTGTAATATATATATATATCTATGTAACATTTAAAAGTATATGTAAATATATTTAAGCTAATGTAACATGCTTCTCATATGTTCTGAAAATCATGACATTTATTTGAAACGTGATATTATAGTTTTAATTTACAACAATTTGTTGCTTTTGCCTTGTTTTACATCTTTATTTAGTCATCGAGTGTATGCCTTGTAATTAAGTGAGCTTTTTACAGGTTTCGAAGAGGCAAAGCTTGCATTTTGTTATTGCATCAAACCATCAAATTCCATTTTCATGTGAGCATTAACAGCAGATACGGGGCATGGTGCAGGTCAGCAGCAAGATGATGCTTTTTAAATACCATGGAGATGTGAACGCTCTTACTAAATTTGCTGAATAAGGCACAATTGTGCAGCCATATTGGGGTAGTTCTTGAATTATTACAATTCTTCAAGTATGTTATTTTTTACGCTTGACTAATAAAACATCTGTATAACCACTGAATTAGTGACTGGCCTTTTAAATCATAGGTTCAGCTTTAAGTTAACATCAGGTTACAGTTAATATTTATACAAAAATTTGCAAAAAAATTGTCTATTCTAAGCCAATTTTTCTATGCTGCCAGCTGTCTGCTGTCCATTGAGATTTCTAAAGAAACACTCAGAAGGGTATTGTAATATTTTTTTAGCTGTTGGAGGGACCCTGCTCCTATATCTCCACTGATACTGTCTCACAATGCACAAACGTTTTTTGTATTGTAGTCTTTATACCAAGAGTAGCCTCTTATCGAATTGCATGTAAGCGTTGGCCGTATCAGGCAGGCCAGATAAATTGTAAAAAAAATTAGGGTGGCTCTCACCTGTGTCCTTCACCCTTTTCTTAGCCTCTTGATAGCACAGAAGTGCTCTGGAGGAGGAGGTTTGCCATACTGGTTCCAGTGCAATGATCCCAGGAGACATGAGCAGAAGATAGGAGTGGTAGTAGCTGTGGCAATGATAATTGAGCACACAGATCACAGCGTCAATCGTTACACTGATACCCCCTGGTGCTGTGCAGTGACTGTAGGTAGCATCCTTTCTTCCATGGGGGAATACCTTGATGTTGGGGCTCCTGCCTGGTGGTGATTGGGTTGCCTTTAGTGTTGAAGGGATTGTGCAGGCAGTATACAGTGCCTTGCGAAAGTATTCGGCCTCCTGGAACTTTTCAACCTTTTGCCACATTTCAGGCTTGAAACAAAAAGATATAACATTTTAAATTTTTGGTGAAGAATCAACAAGTGGGTCACAATTGTGAAGTGGAACGAAATTTATTGGATCATTTAAACTTTTTTTGTAATAATAAAACTGAAAAGTTGGGCGTGCAAAATTATTGGGCCCATTTACTTTCAGTTCAGAAAACTCACTCCAGAAGTTCATTGAGGATCTCTGAATGATCCAATGTTGTCCTAAATGACTAATGAAGATAAATAGAATTCACCTGTAACATAGTAACATAGTAACACAGTTTATAAGGCCGAAAAAAGACATCTGTCCATCCAGTTCGGCCTGTTTTCCTACAAGTTGATCCAGAGGAAGGCAAAAAAACCCTGTGAGGTAGAAGCCAGTTTTCCCCACTTTAGGGAAAAAAATTCCTTCCCGACTCCAATCAGGCAATCAGAATTACTCCCTGGATCAACGACCCCTCTCTAGTAACTATAACTAGAGATGAGCGAGTAGTGAAATATTCGAAAGTTCGAAATTCGATTCGAATAGGCCGCGAAATTCGACTATTCGACCGAATATCGAATCCCATTAAAGTCTATGGGAAAAAAATGCTCGCCACTTGGAAATCTCAATTCGACCACTTGGAGGTCACCAAGTCCACCCTGAAACCTCAGAAAAGGATGCCAACACTGCTGGAATGCAACTAGGACAGCAGGGGAAGCATGTCTGGGTGCATATAACGCGCCCAAGTCGCACTATTACGCCACTATCACAGCCTCTCAACAATACACTCCAAAGACAATGTAACCTCTCTGTAAAGTGAGACCATACAAGGAAACCTTCTTTCCTCTACATTGCCATGGACCCCAAGCCAAACTAGACAAAAAAGAAGATAAAATTCTGCACCCCTTAAAATCACGTTGCCTATGACAACCACAGATGGCATAGGCAAAGGGGAAAGCAAATAGACCCCACCCCTAATTGTCATTGTGTGTGTGTGTGAGATGTGGTCAGACATGTCTTCTTTAAAATGTAAAAACAACTCAAAAACATGCAGAAGCCTTAAAATGCCCAAATTGTTGGCGCTTGAGATGTCAGTGACCCGACCTGGCCCAGTGTCATGTCTAGCAGGTAAAGCAGTGGGGATGTTGAGGGATGCGTAGGACTGCAAAAGGCAGGAAGAGGCCGTGGGCTGGCCAGAGGCTCATGGAGAAGGCAGGCTAGAGCCCGCAGGGCCGCATCTCTTCCCTATAACAGGCCCCCACACAAAGCTCTCCCATCAAGGGCTCTTAGGTCCTTGTTGTGAAAATATTTTAATGAGTGCGCAAAGTTAGCTTGAGGTGAGCCCTCGAAAAAATTATATGGAGGCCCAAGAGGTGAGCCCTCGAAAAAATTATGTGGAGGCCCAAGCGGTGAGCCCTCGAAAAAATTAAGTGGAGGCCAAAGAGGTGAGACCTCTTAAAAATTGTATTAAGGCCCAAGAGGTGAGCCATAATAAAAATTGTTTGTAGGCCCAAGAGGTGAGACGTCTTAAAAATTGTGTGGAGGCTAAAGAGGTGAGACCTCTTAAAAATTATGTGGAGGCCCAAGAGGTGAGACCTCTTAAAAATTATGTGGAGGCCCAAGAGGTGAGACCTCTTAAAAATTATGTGGAGGCCCAAGAGGTGAGACCTCTTAAAAATTATGTGGAGGCCCAAGAGGTGAGACCTCTTAAAAATTATGTGGAGGCCCAAGAGGTGAGACCTCTTAAAAATTATGTGGCGGCCCAAGAGGTGAGACCTCTTAAAAATTTTGTGGAGGCCCAAGAGGTGAGACCTCTTAAAAATTATGTGGAGGCCCAAGAGGTGAGACCTCTTAAAAATTATGTGGAGGCCCAAGAGGTGAGACCTCTTAAAAATTATGTGGCGGCCCAAGAGGTGAGACCTCTTAAAAATTTTGTGGAGGCCCAAGAGGTGAGCCATAAATATATAAATTTTTTTATTTTACGGAGCAATTCTACGGCGGTTAAGGAGGAGGAGGAGGAGGAGGTGGAGGAGGAAATGGCACTTCATACAGATGGCACTTCACTTTTGGCTGCTTTCCACTGTTGGAGAAGCAAAGTCCGGGTCAATCCACTTACTGTTCATTTTGATTAGCGTCAGCCTGTCGGCACTGTCGGTTGACAGGCGGCTGCGCTTATCGGTTATAATGCCCCCGGCTGCGCTGAACACCCTTTCTGATAGCACGCTGGCGGCAGGGCAGGCAAGCTGTCACGCGAGGTCGGCGTCGCGCTCCCTCTGCACGACGTCACCAGACCTCTCCGCCCCCCTAGAGACGAGCAATAGGGAATTGAAGTGCTGGTCTTGTCAGCCAGCACTTCATGTGTTAATTCTCTGTTTGGGTTTAGCCATGTGGTGCTGATCACACCACATGGCTACTTTACATATTGTTTTGACAGCTTGCTCCGCCTCAGGTCATGTGATGCTGGCCACATCGCATGATCCTGGGCGGGCTATTTAAAGATGGCAACTGCCTCACTCAGATGCCTGTGATTAGCGTTACTACTTTGATCAGTGCTTGTGCGACCTAGTGTTTGATTGCTGTTTGACCCTGACCCTGACCTTGGCCATTAAACTAGACCGACGGGTGAGAGAGAGGCTGAGAGAACGTTCTAGCATTCCTCAGGTGGCCGCTTTGCCTGAGATTCCTCTTCCGAGTCCATCGCCTGCCAGAATTCCGGAGGAACCCATGCAGTTAGGGGGGACCATAAGGGACCAAAGACGCCTGAAGGGAGCCTGTTTTTACTGCGGTGGGATGAACCACTGGCTCCAGCAGTGTCCCAAACTTCCACCTTCTAGGAGATCTCCGGTGGGAAGCAAGGTAACTCCGACGGTGGTAAGAAGGAAAGTTTTGCTACCTATTTCTGTTACCTATGGTCAAATTAAGGGGGAGGGTCAAGCATTTGTTGATTCAGGTTCTGCCGTTAATTTTATTAATTTTGATTTCGTACAAACTGTTGGTATTCCGCTAGTTCCTCTAAGGGAGGTAATTC